>VMBQ01004163.1:65490-88792 GCA_007657795.1 Dreissena rostriformis | reverse complement strand
GTGTGTGCGTGTGTGTGTGTGTGTGCGTGATTTTTTTAATGGTGGTGGTCTCATGAAAACAATATAAATTATTTAGAGTATACTGGATGATATTAGATGGAATAAGTAGTTATGATGCCTGTATGATAATTCTTAAACACATGATCGTTTAGAATTTCAGTTTTGGCAAACATAATCTTTAGGAAAATACTGGTTAAATAAAAAATTACCTTTTTAAACGACGGTAAACCACACATGTGCTTGTGAAGTATGGTTGTACACATTATCATAGTAAATATTGTTTTCAAACAAAAATCACCAATAACATAACATTAAACAGCAACAGCTTATATCTTAGTTTTGTTTAAAAGATGACATCTTTAGAAAATGACAAATGTTTTATAAAACAAAAAAGGTTTAAAGTTTTATATGTAATGCAATCAGTGCTTTTGTTGTCGGTTTGATAAGAACTTTTTGATACATTCAGAAACAAATGTTTGTAATGTATATTATTATTTGCCGAACACAACTATAACAAGAAAATTCGTTGAATTTATATCCCCGCAAAATAATGTTCGTTTATTGATGGGTGCAGATAGATGAACAGATCAATAACTGCAACATAACAAAGTGTAGGGTAACTGCTTTTATGCATTTTAATTCTCCTATTTAATAGCTATACATCCATGGAGTTTCATGTTTAAATCGTGTATAGTTTGTGGGATATAGCCCTGAAAAGTGTGTGGCAAAAGGACGTCATACAAAAGCAACAAATGGCAGTAACTCATATACAAGAACGTGAAGCGTTATGGTTCTTGTGCATGGTACTGTTCCTCGTTGAAATCTATGCACCCATAAAGTTATATGTTGAAATCCAATATAGTTTCTTAGGTATGGTCCTGTAGAGTTTGTGACAAACGAAACGCATATATAAACAGCAAAGGGGAATAACTTTTATTTGAAAAAGTAAATGGTTATGGTTATTGTGCATGCCTATTCTCCTTTATGATATTTATAAACACATGAAGTTTCATGTTGAAATCGTATATAGTTTCTGAGATAAAGCTCGGAAATACATGTGACAGATGGACGAACGGACAAAGAACGTCAAAACGGGTTCTCTACTAGAACTCACGGAAGTCTCCCCTACTGCTGGTTAACAACTTTAACCGAAAGTTGTTTCCCGATATATAATGAAGATTTTTCAGTTATTAAGTATTTACAATCTTGTTGGAAATGTGGAATTAAACATGTTTCAAACAGAAGAACGAGGTTATTTTTATAAAATAAAACACTAAATAAAAACAAGTAAGTCGATATTAAAACACTATTTAGAAAAAGGATCTAATATTCAAGTTTATATTCAAGCCTTAAACACTACTATAGTCATCGCACCGCATACTTCCACAAAATATTAATATGGAGAGTTTTTCTTTGGGAGTTGACCGCTGCGAGAAAATTCGACAGGAAGCGGTTGTTAACAACAAGAGCGCATGTTTCTTTAAGTTGATATTTTTTTACATTTAATCAGAAGGTTTAAATATCTGCTTAATACTTGCTTATTTAGCTAAATGGATTTACAATAATGACATGTGAATACAAAGCCGCACGTAGTATCGACCGCGGATATTAATTTGATTGGTAAATGCTTTAAAAAAAATCTACCATACGACCACCTCTACTTCACAGGTTATTTGACACTTTTAATGAAGTTAAATATGTTGCAACATTTCAAAATTGTTCTGTTGTTAAAATCAGTTTGAACGTTTTTTTTAAACATGTTTAACATTGCAAATAAAAATGTGTTTGTTATTTAATGCAAATTGTGGTGCCTCATTTGTACGGAGCTGTACATTTGTCAAGTTATGTACGTTTCAGAGATTTCCGATTTTTTATTGTTTATAATAGGGGTTTTAGGCAAGTTTTTGTTAGGCACATTATTTAGTGTGGTAGAAAATACATGTTTAAGCCAAAACGCTATTAAATACGTTTAGTTTTAAGAAACTACCATCTTCATATTTGTGTAAATTGTTATGTTTTTCTGTAAGGTAAGACTTACGGGCCTCAGTAATTCACGCATGAATCCGTACGATATCAGGTGATGTGTACAGGATCGATTCATGTCTATTTGATTAGTCAGTTTGAAAATATGTTCAGTTCGAAATCATGAAAAGCATGTTTCTTGCTTTGGCGGTAAACGCCGCCTGGTGGTTACAAGTATACATCGGCAGACGATTTGACATACACTGACAGTTACAGAATTGCGACTTAAGCACTAGCTTGGGAGTAAGTGTCCGCAACATACGGAATTCGGGTAAGTTATTTTATCTTCCATTAAATTGTTGATACTCTTTTTTTGCTAGGTTTTAAATAAATTGTTGTTATATTTAAATATTTCAATTTATGCTTATAGAAATAAAGTAAATTGTTGTTTTTTCTGAACTCAGAAAAGTCGTGTTTCATTTTTAAAATATTTGTCAAAGCGGAAACGTGCATAAACCTGTGTAATTGTTTGCTTTTGTACATAATCCTAGGTGTACTAGGCATGTATAATGATGATTTTGTAAATGTCTGTATCAATATCTTGTGTAGACGCTTTATGTTTTAGTTATTTAACAAACCATAAATGTTGATTTAAATGAATATTACACATAACGAGGGAGTATTACATTTAAAATTCAGATGTTAGTGAATTGAGTATAATTATGTGCATATATTTGGCACACAGTGCATTTACTATTGCATTCAAGCGAGAAGCAATATTTTATAACAAACTTGTGTATTTATGGAAGTAAACAAGTTTGGAAAAGCCTTATAGGAAATTGTACCATATATGTTTATATTGTATGACTGTAAGTCAGTCCTAATTAACAAAGTATTTACTAATGTCATATATTTTAGCCGTTTCAATGGGGTGAATCGTATGGCATGGTAGATGTCAGGCCGTCAACGCACCGACAGCGTTACGCCAGTGCTACATGAGCATCTGACAGTCTATAGGGCGTCATACTCGTTGACAGGACCTACGACAACTCGTTATTAGGCGGCGATACTGAAAACCGTTTGACAACATTCTACTTCCGGGCTTGATACAGCTCGGAGTTTGCTACTTCGCAGAACACTACTTCCGGGCTTGTTCCACTTCGGGTTATCTGCAGTTTACTTCCGGGCTTGATACACATCAGTGATTGCTACTTCGTAGAACACTACTACCGAGCTCACTTCCGGCTCGGATCATTGAGGGCTGGACATTAGTTCGGGTCGTGGTTCTCATTACTACTCCACCACTACATCTACCTTTCGACTACTTCATCTACAGTTTGACTACTTTATCTACAGACCAACTGTTACATAAATATTGGACTTTAACTGTTAAATGGCCATTAACTTTGATACGTTGTTGTTTCTTCTGTTCATTGTCAAATAGTCATATCATATTGTAAATATTTTTTTTATAATTTGTAAATACATTTGTTAATTGTTCAAGATTGTTGGTATCTGGTTCTGGAGGGGTTATTGCGCTGGGTTGTCCTAGCTTCTGTTATCGTGACCGTTACAATATGAATCAATTATGTGCCTTCTGTATATTAAAGCCCACAATTATGTATATGGGCGTTCCAAGGCATTGACCCAATGTGTAATATATGTTTGTGTTTTAATAATGTTGATTGTATCCATTGGTCTGTATTGCACAGACAATGTATCACTTGCCACACATAAAAATAGCGAATACTAACACATCACATCATTCTGGAACATTATAAATAATGTGAGCGTCTTATCGAGAACTGCAGGCGACCTTGCGTTTTCCCAATTATTAGTTGCATAAAACACCGACGCTTATGTTATTAAAAGTGTTCATGGAACGTGGTAGGCATAATTTACAATAGCGGTCTTTATGGAACATTGGTATTTAAGCACATATCATCACATATCCCAATATTGTAGCATTTTGGTGTTAGTGCTTGATTAAGATTTAGTGTCTGCGTAGAGGTTTATATTAGTTTGTTTGCCCATTTGCTCGACGCAACTAAGTTAGTTGTAGAAAACCAGTTAATTTGCGCTGAAAACAGATTATAAAATAAAACCAAATAAGGTCGCCTAGGGAACACGATATTAAAATAAATGTAGAATAATATTGCGTTTCACCATTTCCACGTGCAACAAGACGAAACTTTACATACCCCAAGTGATAAAGCGTCTTATCGTCACGGATGAATAATGTTATCGTGGGCTTGCTCAGAAGGTATTCAAATGATCACATTTAAAACATTAAATCAAAATCTGAACTTATAACTGAGATATTCAAGTTTAAAAAATGTTGCGTTAGAAAAGTCTCCAAGTGTATGTTAAATGTTATACTAATAAAACACAGGTGATAACAAATGCTGTCATTACTCAAATTTTAGGGGATCAGCTATTACACGACCTAGATTAATAACGTACAAACTATCGATTTGTATAAATAGAATGGTACACTAACACACCACACTAAACATGTTCCTTTACACAAGTCTCAGAATTCGGTTTTCATGCTTTACATGATCAGTAGGATTCTATATGGACAAATTTGAAGCCGACGTCACTTGTTGCGTCCTTGTAGGAATACAGCGCCATCAGGTTAGTGTCTTGCACACACGCGTCGCACTCATTGGATGACGGGGAATCCCTGTAAATGAAATTTATAAGTCAGTCCATGCTTATGTTTTAAATTTAAATTAAGAATTACTCCACATGACCTAAACGGATTTCAATTTCAAGGACCATCCTCAGGTTCGTTCATTCATCAGAACTTTATTCAATATTTAAAGCAAACATACATTAAATCAATGCTTAACAGGTAGATGCAATTTAAAATCGAAAGACTCAGTCAAACAATCTAGTATATGTATAAGTCTGTTTTTTTATGTTTAATTAGCAACAGTTTCCTTACATTTGTCCATTCATTGTGGAAGTCATTTTTTTTTAAATATCAGATGCATGCAGATTTATTTTTTTATTAAAGGATCAGACTTAATTGTTGACACATCTTCTGAACAAACTTAACCAACGGTGTGTCTATAAAATGATCGATAAAACACTGTGACGAAGATAATCAAACCGTGTTGATATCTTTGTTGAACGCCCAAATACTATTGTTCTTGTACGCTTTTTTGAAATATGTCCTTACGTACAACATTATTATCGTTTGCGGATTAATTAGCGAATTGTAATAAGGTCCTGCGATTTCATATTTTTTTCAATAAGGTAATAAAGCAAATTATTTGAATTTAATTTCCAAACCGGAGATTGTTTTTTTTTGTTGAAACAGTTTAAAAGAAAAGTGCAATAAATATAAACACGTGTGCATTAGCTCTTTATTCTTCTATTCGAAATACACGGTAACTATTATTTAAAGCATACTTGTTATTTATAAAAGTGATTTATAAATATCTCGAAATAAAAAATAATTGGCATATAAACAAAATGGTCGACTTTTTATGTATTAAATTAACACAATTTAATGGCATGTTAAAAATAAAAAGGGATACATTTTCAGAAACAAACTGGGATATAAACATTATCATGACCACACGCGTTTCTTCATTTGTGGCAGGTTAATAACAGTACAACAATCAGAACGTATAAAAGCACACCATACAATACTACATACATAACACGATAATCTTAGCTAATGCCTTGACATAGTCAATGCAAATAGAATACAAACTTCATATAAATTCAAATCAAGAAGCTGAAATGTATATAAGACAAACAGACCATTCAAAATGTTAGGCACCATCAAATCAAGTCAAAACACTAATTTCATCTTGTCTCTAGTCTTAAAGCTTAAGAGTCATATAATTATAATTTAAAGTTTAACATTAAGATCTTGCACGTCCTAGAATACGTAAATTTGGAGACTTAACTAAACAAAACTTATAGATAATTAACTCTGATGCAAAGAACAATAAGAATCTCTATCTGGCGGAAAAAATCAAACATGAATTAGTGTAGTCTTACACACGTTAATCAAATAATTAGAACGTCTGAATGTGCATGCCATACGTTATAAATCTCTATTCATCAATACTTGTGCGAACATAACTAACCCAATTAACAATGTAATAATATTCGCAATCTTCACACTAAGTACACTTGATTATCTTTTTATAACTATAACCTAAACAAACGTAGAATGCATTAAAACACGAACAACGCAAATTATTGCAAACCTCATCGCTGTCATATACAGCGTATACATATTATCCAAACGTCACATGTCCAACAGTGTATGCGTCTTTGTTATTGCTATAAATCGGACAGTCTGTAATACTGTGTTTTTCAAAATGGGTATCTTTTGAAAAACAATTTCCTAGCTAACCTGTCTTCTAGAGTTGGAACCTGGCGGATTGTTGCTTGCACTGCACAGTTGATTTGTTTCACCATGTTATTAATATCCTGTGACGCATACTGTTCTTTAAATACTTCAACACACTTTTGAATGAATGTGTATCCAGTGTTTTCATTTCTACGCTGAAGGTAACATGATCATGTTTACCTCTGAACATAGTTATTTCCGATCAAGTCATTATATACAATTAAATGTGTTCTTGATCTAAATAAATGAACAAAACACATGTTAATTCGCTGAAGAAATAATTCCTCGAAGTCGATGTAGTTATAAATATTATTTAATAATGTATATGGGCTCAATCAACGCCATCTATGTAAGAATTTTACTTCAATATCGGGATCACCAACATGGTAATTGAAAATCAGCATTTGATTTTATTTGACAAATTCACAACATAGAGTTAAAACTATGCACACCTTGTTTAAATACTGTACAATTTCATTGTTAAACACAAACACAACATATATTTCAGATAATAAACAAAATACCTGATACAGTGGAGTAATACACAGCAATGTCTGAATGTTCGTACAGAAATGCCCGCCGTTGCCATTCCGGTTCTAGAGCGCTATCTGTGTCCTTTGTAGCACCAGCATTTATTTTCGCACGGCAAGTATTTATTATGAAGAATTTTGGCTTACCTACAATATAGCATGAAGACATGTTAACAAAAGATTATTTGTGTGTATTCAAGCTGAAAAGAAAATACATATACTGATCTATCTAACGTTTATATGAATACGCGCATATACATCTATTTTGTGTACCTGCCATTTGTACCATACGCGTGTTGACAAACTAGTTTATTACTTCGCTGTACGGAATGTGCTAATCGTTTGCAGTAAATCCATCCTAAAATAGAAACAAATACACAATATTATTAACAATACAACGTTATATATTGAATATACATAAAATAAACGATCAACCCTTTTGCATACATATTTCTGAAATTTCAAATAATGATTATTTTCTAATGTGCCCATGTGTTGTGCAACATCATATTATTCTTTAAAGTAAAACACGTTATCCTTACTCCGTTTCCGTGAGCCATAATGACGCAAACGAAACACTAGTATTTTACATCTAGGCTTCTTTGCAAATGATCAATTCTTCTGATGAATTTATATGTATTCAATTCGTTCATTTCGTCAATTTGAAAACCCAGATCTGTTCCAAAGAAGTCTCGTAACGCTTTGCAGTCCTCTTGAGAACCTGTAAAGTTTGTAGCTGACAAAAATCCCACAAAACAATCGATATTTCAATCATTTGTATACATTAAATTTGAAAATGTAAACATATTTACGTAGAGTGAACACACTGTTCAAACCTTCGCGATTCTTAGACAAGTTGATTAAAAGCAAGAATCCTTTTCCATTCACGGGATAATGGTTTGCTGAAAATGTGTGATGAATAGGGGTGTATATATAACGCACGTTATACATTTTAAGTGAAGATATGTCATCCTATGTATATATGGACAACATTGTAAAAGGACAAAACAACGCACAACACATACACTAAGATATTGACAATCGATGATCTCCACTCCCCGGTTTTTTTTAAATACAAGAAAACAATGCAAAACATGGATTGCGAATTGAGGTACTGTTCATTTGATGATACGCACGTTTATCTCGTTTATGTGAAATTCGGGATGACATAAAAACGTAATGAACAAATATAGCACCATTACAGAAAAATATCACACAAAATTCTGCGTTAACTGTTGACAATTCCCAATTAAAGACCGTTGGTGTGACATTTAACGAATTTTCAAAATCGTTTACATGTATGAATGGATGTATGAATATTGGTTGGTAATTATCGATGATACAGTTATGTAAAAAATGTTGTTTAATTTAAGTCAGTTCCTTTATTACAAAATACTTTTTAAGGACCACCAATTGTTTTCTTTACTTATTGAATTATATCAGGATAACAAAAACAAACACGGTTCGGGTGGTACCATGTTAACGTCTAACGCGAAATGTGCTTTTATATATTATAAAATATTGACGATGTGGTATTTGTAACATCTAATGTAATTAAATATGTTGAAGCACTTTTGTGGTCGACTACGACTATAGTTAACATGCGTTATGTTGAATAAGTGATAATAGGGTATAAAAGGAAACATTTGAAGGCTCGAGTTTAGCGAACCCAAATAAACCTTACACTTACTCGGCTATTCCAATACAATTGAAATGTCTAAAGTATATGTTATGAAAAGAAAGCAAAACACAGAAATTAATACTTTCTCTCCAATTGTATTGTTGGGCAATTTGTAACCTTTTAGAAGATCTGGGTCTGGCATTCATTGTCTCCCATGACGAACCGAGATGATGTGCGTCTACATCTGTTGAAGTATAACTAAGTTTGGAACGACCTAAAATAAACCTTTGTTATAAATATAAAAACCTTTGACAGTGTACACAATATGCATCGATACATCAATACCATTGGCATGCGACGATTTGAAGTGGATGTTTCAAGGCATAAATGGCAATGTGCATGCAAGTATCAATGATGAGCTTGTGAAACATAATTCTCATGTAATATATAGAGCTGTTGAGTATAGCTGTAGATGTAAAAATCCATAGTTTACCGAACATATATAATGTAATTATACTATTTATAATCATATTAACCATCGTATCCAGTTCGTTGTCGACGGTCGAATTTTGATTTGTTATTACCCATCGCCTTTCAATTGCTTCAGCTTCGGTTGAACAAGCAAGATGTTTCAATGGCTTGGCTGAAACATTAAGAATATAATGCAATTATTTAATCAATTGTTAAGTCTTTGCCTATATATTAATCGCCAATATTAAAATCCATAACCGTAAAGTTAATGAATAATGTTATTTTCTCAAATTTCAATTTTCCATTTTTTTTTTCTTCTTCTAAAATAATGTTGTACAAATTTTAGTCAATCCTAGTTTGACTTTGATAATTTTACCTCGGTAAAACATTTCATTTGTTAACGATTGTGACAGTCGAACAGTTCAAACCATTTTTAACATTGTTCAAATTGAAATTTGAACTCTTTTTAATTTGTCATTGAACTCTTCATTAAACCCATTGCAGTGCGGGTGTATTTGTATTTGATGATATCTTGAATGAAACCAAGACGGACATTCTTTCCAGAAAATGTATTGAGCACGGTTGTCAAGTCAGTGAAGCTGTTTGTAATTTATTCGATTTGGTGTTTATTATATATTCATGGTATGTCATACTTTTTTTTTAAATCGACAAATTCCATAAATTTAAAACTACGTATGAGTTAAAGAGCTATGATACTATTGCTCCGTTCATATAACTTGCAAAAGATGCATTTTAGGATTCAATAAAATATGTTAAATGTTTAACGAATCGTTCAGCTTGCATTGTAGGATGCTTATAAAGTCATACATTTATAGTGTTTGTTTAAATATGCCATTTAGTATATTGGATGCGTTTCAATTCATAGATGTCACGTATTTCGTTTTTGTATTGCTTACCGGAGGAATGGAGTTATCACATGTCAGGATATGTCCTATTAATCATGAGGTTATTGAATGAATTCTGTTACGTGCTCAATACATAGTAGAAAAGGCGCCGTGTTTTGATACCGTTGTATTTTCATTTATATCATGTAAAGGTGTTAGCTACTTATGTACTTTTGTAAAGCAATTATAAGATTTAAGTACTAGAATCGAGTGTGTGAAAGGAAAAAAATAATATAAATCGATTTTTTTAGAAGTGTTTGCTAGATTTTATTAAAATTCCAATTAGTGGTTAATAAAATGATTAATCAAAGTATGCGTTTTGCAATAATGTAAATTTCTATATATTATATCTACACTATTTGCTGAATTTAAACGGTAAGTGAATCGATTGAACGTAATTGTTGTTAAAATTAAATAGAAACAAAAGCTTAACATATAATCAGGCAAACCATAGTTTTTGTATTCATCGTCATAAAATAATGGGTTATGTAAGCTTTAAATTATACCTTTAAGTTATTGTACATTTTAATAAATGGTATTATCATTCCTTAATGTAACGAACTATTATAAATAAACGAAACAAACAACCATATATAAACATCCGTGAAGTTTATTACATATAATGCTTCGAGCATCTACCATATCAAATAGCAATACGATTTAAGTAAATAAACATTAGTTTTAATTTTACAGCGTCGATCGTTAGTGACAATGTTTTACCACATAATAATCAAATACTTAAGATGTCGGAATCAACGAAAAACATATAACATTGGAAAAAGGTATATTGATATATCGCTATATTTAAAGCGACACCTAAATACGTTTGGTATTAATTAATTAGTTAACAACAACAACCACTAAGAAAGCAAACAGTCGAGGCGTTAACAGTATTGATAACAACACAAAAAAACTACCGGTCGAGTGAATCCCCAGATCAATCACAAATTCCCCTTACATTTAAATTAAATTGTAATGTTTCAATACCCATTTTACTGTACAATATGTGTTGTATTAAAATTCACCAGACGATTTGCATCTGATTAAAACAGATATTGCAAATGACCGTAACATTTTCGTTCATATATATACAACGTGCCACGATAAAATAGTATTGACCTTAATTTGTTTTATAGAACTACTGCGTGTAATTAGTATCTTATTATCAGTCACTTGCCAGCTGGAAACTGTAGAATAAAGGACTCACACACAATCGTCTCATCACTTTAAGTATATATACCAAGTGACCAAAGTTTGTGCAATTTTCGACTTAAATCCTATTTTGCAAAGACTTGACATGCGACCTTTGGTAAATAGCGAAAGTTGTTTTCATACACACGGATTTTAAGACGAATATCAAGTTTCAGTGAAGTCTTTTTTTCTGATAAATCGCATACTCCAGTTGTATTATAAGTACTGTCCCCGTTATTTTACTGTATGTTGATACAGAGACGGACGGACGGACGGTCGAACATAAGAAGAAATTGACATTAAACGTATTGTCCAGCTATACCTGGTTGTGTAAACCGAGTTTTGTGATAATATCTAATGCACTTTTTTAATTCTGATTTTTGTTACATAAGTTTCTTTCATATTAAAAAAACTAATGTAAGGCATCTCAGATTAAGGACAGGAGTCATGTATATTCCTTAAATTGTCCTCTATAAGTATTCCAAGTTTTATCAAAGTGGTAAATTTTAAGAAAGGGCAAACATAATGGTTGGTTGAAACGAACAATCTGTATAATCCAACGCATACATCAAAGTAATGACGATGGTAAGATTGGCTCTATCTATTGAAAATATCATTATTGTTTAAATGAATACTCGGAAAATATAATATTATGTTTGTAATGCAATATACGTTTATCTTTCATTCTTGATAACGTATTATTTCACTGTTTTAAGAATCATGACTGTCTACACAAAAATGAAGTTTATACGGAATTTAACAATTGTGTTTCAATTTGATTGATAATTGTTTAATATGTTTTTTTTTTTTTTTTTNTTTTTTTTTTTTATAAAATCAGCAAATAAAATGCTCACAGTGCGACGTTTTCCTATTCCCAGACTTTGATCGGCGATATACTTTCAACAATAGGGAGGAGCTCGCTTATTGTTATCGAGAGCGGCCAATAGTAGAGAACATTAATGGCTTCCGTGTGCGTAAAGTGTGTAAAGTACGCGCATGCGCCTCAGTAATTTGACTGCATACATTAGATAATCTCAACGCCCGTTAGATTTCGTCTTTTTTGAGGCCTATCATAAACTTATATTGATTTCGTTGACCCGATCAGTGTTAAGTCGTTCTGTATGTCAAAAACGAACTTTTCAGAGTAGTTGCAAAAAGCGGTACACACTTTGACTCGATAAATTTCCTTATTCTGGAATTAAAATATAAAACTGCATGAGTGGTATAAACATTAACGTTAAAGGCGGATATTGATGCCAACGCAAAACGACAGTGTGCTATTAAACATGTTTTGCTTACAATACATATGTTGCATTTAACAAGTTCATAGCACGTCCGTCGTCTACTGCTGTCACCTCAGCAACTCGCGTTCATCGTCAAGCCTGCCTTTCAACTCTTGTACACACATATGGGTGAATGCGTAAAACGGTATCATCGGAAAGGTCTTCCAAATTTAAGAAGCTATCATGAGAAGTCATCCGACACGATGGTAGGCGGTGTTTGCTGGTATTCCCAACTACCAGGGTAATAAAGGGCCGTTAAGGTCTAGAGATTAGAGAGCTGAAGTCTCTCAATAGTTTCTCTAAGGATGACCCTCCTCCCGGTCGCGACGTGCACGCCCCACCTGATCGACCAGGATTTGAAAGAGAAGCTTTACACAATAAAGTATATACTTGTTTTGACAAGTTGTCACCATTTACATGCTTCAATCAAAAACATGGTTCCTAAAACTAAGACTAAGGTTATTGTTTTTCTATCAATAACATATGGAGATGATGATGATGATGGTGATGATGATGATTATCACGATGATGACGACGACGACGACAACGATGACGACGACTACGACGACGACGACGACGACGACGACGACGACGACGATGATTATAATGATTATGAAGATGATGGAATATTATGTTTCATGATAATACAACGCTAATGTACATTGTATTTATGCAATTTTGAATAACCTTTTATCGTGAGAAAAATTTCATGTTAACAATAAATGCACGCACTACCATTATAATTATAATTCAAGACATTGCTTTTATAACTAGCGATTTAATAACAGTGAATGATGGTGCAAATATATGCTGTTATCTCATTGCAAACATCGTAATGTGGCCTTTAGTTTCGAACACAATTTATATGCAAACAATGTGAGTCGGAAATAAAATGCTATGGACCATGTCTTAACTTCACCATCCAATATCATTACAGTGACGCTTTTTAGGTCGGGCTTAAAAATTATGTTTTAATCACTTTACGTATGTATTTAGATATGCTGTGTTATTTCACAATACCACATTTACTTTAACTGCTTGTCTGCTCTGAGTTTGAAACAGTGTAAGTGCTACGTATTTTCTCTTTTGTGAGAATTTCTTCAATCTTCGACGATATAAGTCTTGATCTAGTACAGTAATACGATCGTATTGTAATGACAACCGTATACATATAATGATCAATTAAAACTTGATCCGTACCGGTAATATATAAAAGGTAAGTGGAAATGAGATTATAAACGGGACTAAGGTTCTTCTTTATTTAACACGACATGAATTTCATACGCAAATACAAAGATTCGCGACTCTAAATGACACAATGATAGGACTATTTGGTAAGCGGCATTGTATTTAACTTCGACGGGGTATGAATTTAAAGCTCAGTGTATTTATCAATTGAAAACCAATCTTCTCCATCTTTCAAACGAAAAGCGTTCAAATTTAGCAATAAAAACGGTTTCAATACATTTCTTGTACATAATAAAATTTTGAATGAACTGTTTGTGTATGATGATTTTGTAATTTAAAACTTCTGAATCGACGAACGTTGTATTTCGCAATATAATGAAAAAGCTTGAACGGTAAAAAACAATAATATAGCGGAGGTACACCAAAAGAACAACTCTTTATTAAACCCAATTATACAAGGTATACAATAAGGGAAAAATAACAAAACGAGTTCTAGAATTTTGTCCGGATCAAAATGGGATCAGTTATAGCATGCATACTTTAAGCAAAAAATACATTACTATGATACAGTGTCAATTTTTACTAGTTCGTTGGGAGCGGGGAGTGACATATATTTTCATGTATGCATGCAATAGTTATATATCAAGAACATGAATCCAACATAAAATAGAGAACAAAGATAATAGAAGTCTTTTATAAGTATTGGACTTTATAATATAAGTAGATTTAATTCAATGTCAATCAATAATAGTCGTAATTATGTGTGCAACTTGAGCTGATATTGTCGAGAGAGAAAATCTAGATCAAGTGTATTAAATGGCTTGCTTTGATTTATTAACGCTGATCTTACAGCTTGCTGACTATCAATTAACATATCCCAGCGAAAAGTGGATCACGAACATTAACATACAATTTATTTTCTGTTCTGTGTTATATAATGATACAATACAAAAAAGTTGAAACGGGTAGATGGCAAAAACCAATAGCTATTTCTTATGAAGAAAGAAAATGTCCTTTATGCAATATTTTAGAAGATGAATACCACTTTGTTATGGAGTGTACATTATATAATGATGTCAGAAAAGCTTATTTGAAACCATGTTATTACATAAGACCAAATATGTTAAAGTTTATNATGAATATATTAGCTTTATTGAACGCATGATAACGCTAAACTATATATAATTCTTCTTAATTTCTTACGCCAAAAATCAATTCATATTTTCATCTTCGCCCACATCAGTCCGACTGATGTTAAATGACAAACATTTTTCTAATATATAAAAACTGACAATAAATGTTTAATAAATGTTTAAAAAAAAACAAAGTATTATTTTCGAAGTTAAAATAAGAAAAGAAACGACACACACGTGTTAACTGTTATTTATATAGTGAACAGTTGGACATCGTCAAATTTCGAATATTAGGGTGTCACTTTTAAATTATTTGAAAACGGAAACTGGTGTAAACAATACAATCGATTTCAGAACACGACAACAGAGCGCTTAATTGACTTGAATCTGTAATAAACCGAAATAAATTACAAACTTAAAACAAATCAAATCTTTTCAACAAATTAGTACCGCTCGTTCTAAATTATTCTGTTGAAATCTGGTGGAAAATAATTATAGACTATTCATGCATTTGTATTACCAAATCGAATCAATACTCGAGCAGCTAAGGTTAATTTATATGTGGATTGAACAAGAAACCCTTACAGAAAAGTCAGAACAGACATACACTTACAATATTATCAAACAACGATTGCCGCGGCAATTGTACGATTAACACAAAACAATATTTGCATATCATAACAACGAAAACATTTAAAATAGCACTAACTCAATTCCAATAATCATCAAACACAAGACAAGAACAATTTTTATTCAGGCTTGCACAGTGTGCATTGTCTTAACACTAGATATTTTACATACAGTTATGTCACAGAGACAAACATAGTAATAAGAGAAAAAACATAAGAAGGATCGTATACGGTTACGGAAAGCCTAGGTAAAATATGTGTTATATATGGAGGATTACTATTTGAAGTTAAGTAACAGCTTTAAAAATATTATTTCTTAAAATAAGAGATTCTTTAACAAATTTCGCTAACTTTATAAGTTCAAATGAACTCATTGTATTCAGCAATTGGCGGAATTATTAAACAGAAGAAAAAGTGAAATAACATGTATTGAGATAATTTCTTTATAATATAAACGTATAAAGAACATTTACAAACAAAAATAAACTAATCTTCAACATCTAATTCGTTACAACAAAGACGATAACGTAGCATATCTGCCAGTTTGAATTATTAGTGGCACACTCGAAGTTCGAAGCTTTGTGACGTAGTTTCTTAGTGATTAAGGTAATAAATCTAAATAATTTTCGTAAACACACAAATACTTAAAAACACGGTACATATCTAAAATACATAAGATTATAAATAAAACTAGGTCTATACCTAAAAATTGATTGACATGTGTACTCTTAATGTCGTAGAAAGAAGTGAATACCATTTCATATAAATATGTCGAACAAACAGAAGTATTAGAAAAACATATTTAAAATCATATTTTCAAAGATGGCCAACATAAAAATTATACTACTTTTGTTACTACGTGCGTTGAACACTTTATCCCAGTATTTTAATAAATAACAATCGTAATTAGTGTTAAAGTGATAAAACTTATGTTATTAATCAGAACAACCTTTGTTAACTTCTATCATTACCTAGTGTATATCATTATTATAATCCATATAATTACACTTTTGTATTTTGTATTTAACTAAAAAGCAAGTGTATGCTTAAGAACTAATAAATGATTTTGTTGTTTTTGTTGTTGATTTGTTTTGGTGTAAATGACACGCCCGTTTGTATAAACTGGCAGGACCATTATTCATTGCTTATCAAATCGAACTGAAAACTAATTGTCGGTCATAAATGTTATATATAATTAAACTTTTAGATATTTAAATTTAGCATCCATTGTGTTGTTAACGTTCACTCCAAAAGTATGGAAAATTAATGTCTTTGCATTGGAAAGGATTGATAGTCAGAATATTGTATTTATCATAGGTCGATACATGTTATATACGGTGTATACATACAATTTAATGAGCGAGGACATTTAAGTATGGGTCTGTTCATGTGTTTGTTCTGAATAAAACACTTGAAAATATAAACTCTTAATAAAACATGTGTCCATCTCACAAAAGTTGCATCCAAGTCGTCACTTAAATTAACATTCTATACAGCTTATACCACATATTGCTTATTTGTATCATAAGGGTGTTTTGAATACCAACGTAATACCATTTCAATCTGTGATTTCTGGTCTGTTATGCTAAGCTATGTGTACAATCCAAAATTGTTCTGGATACAAATACATTTAAATCAAAATGCATTTATCTTCCACAAAATAACTTTCTGATACAGATAGTATCCCAAAAGTAACCCACATGATTATGAGTTTGTCACCATACCAACAAATATCTACTGGGTGACCTTTGAGCGATTTATTTGTTTTTTCTCTGTAAACGGTACATACGATTCGATCTGTATTCATTTCAAAGTTAATAAATTTTAATCTTCCTTTTTTACTCAACATCAATACATTGTCCATTGACCCGAGGCGCATACACCAAATATTTTGAAAACACTCGTGACGAGCTTCTCTACAAACGCCTGTGTTAGTGTTGTACATATACACTCTGTTATCATAAAAGTAAGACATAACAAAAACGTTTCGTGTTTGAATACATGTAAATGTGTTGTATGAGATGTTTCGTTTAAATGGAAAAACGCTGCGGAAACAAATTTCTTGACCATCATCTGACAAGAAGGAATGCTGTTCCACATTTTGTATGAGGAACGAATGGTGTCGTGACGAAATTCCACTTATAGAGTGACAGTTTGTTGAAGATTTTATTGTTTTATCCTCAGTTATACGGTTGTTAGTGTCCATGGAAAATATAGTTATTGATTCGTTTCTCATTAGAATAGCAAACCTATTTTTGCCAAGCAACGCTACATCTTCAAGAGGTGACTTTGTTCTGTACGTCTGTAATATGTTTAGATGTTCATCCAAAAGCGTGAATTCGTTTTGCAAAAAACCTATGGCTATGGATTTTCTGCCGCACTCAAGTAAGACCGAATGCATTACCATATCGTAAAATAATTGTGTTGATCGTTCTTTCTCAATCACAATAAGTGTCTGCGTACTGTTTGTAACTGTAACGTCTGAAATATAACAAAGTAATGCGTTATGACAAGTGTGCATGCACTGAGCAAATTAAATTCCGAACATTCATAGAAGTAGAAAACACAACATCATAACAAACATATGAAACATGCATACGTTATTTAAACAATACACACAAACACGTTATATTTTTCCAATCCGACGTTACTTTAAACGTCCACTTACATTCAGTCTTAGAATGCATGTAATTTATTGAAATTGAATCGAATGCAAATACTTATCAATGCAGACCCACTATGCTCAAACGGTATTTATTTCAATATGCATTACGTTAAATTATATGACAACAGACTCACACTTTACAATACATTTCATTACAAAAATAAGAGCTTTTTCATAGTCATACTTTACAATAAACAATAAATATATTACCCCGTTCAATGTGTATATACTCAGTACGTTGTATGTGATTACTTGTATTCTTGACAAGGTGCAGTTTACGAGACATTGTGGACGTTTTCTCAGCAATCTGCTGAACTGTTTCTTCTAATATTTTGTTTACTTTTCTCATCATGTCGTCAATGTCGCTTGTCGTGTAACTCTCTGTGAAAACATCAATGCACGTCTGTATGAAAAATGCGCCACGTTCTTCGTCCCTCCAAGAGACATGCCCTGCAACAATGTTTCAAAGATATAATGATCTTAGTTAAATAATTACGACCTGAACCATTTAACACCATAAATTTTAAAATAAAGAAAACGTTTTATTCCACTTTCAAAACCAGACCAATGAAAAAATTGTACACGTTTTAAGCTTATTCTTATATAACTAAATACTGAACTGTTATGTCGGGTCTTGTGTTTCATCTTCACAATTAAAAAGAAAAACAATGACGTTTCATTTGTATGTGTGTTTATCACTTATCCGTCATGATATATCGCCCTGTTCATTTGCATATAGAGAAACTATGTGGATTATAAAAGCAACTTTCATATAAATAGTAATGTAACTTTAATAATTAGTAGTAATTCGATAGTGGAAACGTATTATAATAAATCGTTGGCATGTAGTTTAAATCTCAAATATCCAAAAGTATTTAATTAATAAACTATACATATTTGTTAACGGGAATAAGTTTAAAGCTCATGTCTCCCGAAAACAATCATGCTCAAATAATATAGACGTTCATTCTACACAAGACAATTTTGCTTAATGTTAATAAACATCGAATTATCGTTATCATGACAAAAATCACAGTCCAATATGAAAAGACGTAAACAATCAATACGAATGTTTTTTGTTTGCATAACAAACACTTTACATCGTTACTTAGTGCTAACCACAGCTTGCAAAATTGCTTCTGCCAATGTGAACAACTTCTCAAATATCTTATTCAATAAATGTGTATTATTTGCCTACATTTGACGTGTTTTTAATTCAATAACAGCATGGCGACGCTATTAAGATTGTATAAAATTACAACAATACGTTGAGATATTTAAAATTAAATATTTATGTTAAGAGTGTTTGCCTCTGGTTCTGACCGTGTTTGCAAACCTGGTGGTTATGAACCCTGTTTATGCGTGAAATCGTTCGGTGCCAATTACTCGCTTGGTACGAATAACTTGTTTGATTTACTACGGAGGCATCACACGTTATCGTGCGTGTAGAAACCGCAAATCAATATTATACAAAAACATAAATATTCAACCGTTTTAAACTCATTTTGTATTTCGGTTGGTAAGTTGTTGATAAGGATCAAATATTGCTAATCAAGAGGGCCTCTATAAGTTATCCATACTTCCAGCCCAATCCGCTTATTTTCTTTTAATCAGGATATCTCTTGGAAATTACTGTGACGAAACATGTTTGGATCATTGTTAGAAGTATTTGAGGTCTGCCTAGGGCTTTGGACATGCGAAGTCATACTTTTAATCAGTATGCATGTTCATTAAACTGTTTAACCCTACATTTTATCGAAGTTTCATGTGCAGGCTATGTAAAATGATTTATGTATTATATGCTTGTATTTAAAGGTTGCATATTATAACATGTTTGCGCTGTATACTAAAAGGTATGATATTAACGAATAATCATGTTTTCTTGTGTTTATTTAATCAACTAAGCAAATCCACAAGTTCACATCACGTGACTTGCTCGAGCCCATCGACGCACATGCGTTACCTCATCACAGAGCGCATCGAACATCCCATTTTCTTTTGTCGCTTTGGGAAGATGCCACGACATTTGTTCAAGTATACGTCAATTTGAAAAACGAACATATTATATTCGTCATGTAGGCAGGATATGTGTTTATTGCTTAAATATTAAAGCGTTTGTTTGTATTTTAGCTGGTGACTCATAATTAACAGATATCGTGGCACAATGTCGTGATCAGAGTAAGCTTTACTTTATTATTTGTTAAGAAACCCAAGATGTTCCGCCCTTGACACAATACAGTGTATTCGATTCATGTTTACCCATCATACTGTAAGACAGTGCAACATGTTTTCTGCGTAAGTGTCATGTTCCTGGATTTCCGTAATAGTTCAATGTTGGCTACGTAAACGGCAAGTATGCCCCTGGAACCATTCTGGCGACGATATGTTCAAAACAAGTACTATTGCATATAACATGTAAACTTCGTTTGGTACCCTACACATTCGATGCAACTCTTGTCAAAGCCTGAAAAGGTCTAGTCTAAACGAGTCTCCCTCCCTCGAATCAACTTCTAGCGCGTAATACGGTTTCTGTTCTATCTTATAACTTATAAGTGAGACGCTAGTCATTCGCAATGTGTCCCATGTTCCATGAATCTTTGAATACGGTTCGTTGTACCAGGCACTATTTATATTTGCATTATGCTGGTTGTTTGAGGCACCCATTTAGTTGTTATTTTGTCCGTTTTTTGCAGGCACACATTTATCTGTGATGGTTGTATATTGGTTTATACACCCTTTACATGTGCATGATGTTGGTTGTTCCATGCACTATCCAATGTGGTATACCATATATAAGCAAAACTACGTTGCACAGAATAGCTGCCGTGTATATCCGGGTGAACAACTGTGTCTAGTCTCCAATATTCGAGCTGTAGTGGTTGCTGGCAAGAAAAGCTCTATTTCATACAGATACGCAGCCCATTGAATATTTTTTTTCATTTATTTATTTGTTCTTCTGTTGATTTGTTTTATGGAGTTAAATGTTTCAAAGCAACTGTTTAATTTCTGGTCCATATTTGTATCTGCTCGCTCTGTGTTACAACATGCACACAATTATGTTTACCTAATTACTTTTCGAAGTACCAATTGTTTTTTTCCTAATGCTTTAAATTCGTTGCACAGATTTAAGAATTTGCCAGTTTTTGGTCTACACAGAAATGTCATTTTGTTCACAAAAAACGTCATCATGGGCATCGTGTAAATGTTTGTTCATGTGTTTCTTGTATATTTAATGTGTATATATATATATGTCATTATACATATTAGTTTTTTAAGCAAACAGCTATAATCTTTCTTATACGTTTACCCACATACAAGTTTTCGCATTGTTCATATTACTGCTATTCTTATGTACTTGAGCTTTTTTCTCCCAAAACCAAAAACCCAAATAACTCGTCTTTTACCACTTTTCTAAATTGTACACAAAATCTCATTATTGACAGATTTATTTCCTTAAATAAATGGAACTTCATTATAGCACATGCTATTATACTTGTTTGTATATTGCCAAAGTGTATTTGTGAGTAAACTTACAGTGAAAAAGTCTGGCATTGCAAGGGAATAAGTGATGTTCTTACATCACGTGTCATAAGTTAATGCTTTAGTCAGGATTTGTAAGGCTGTTCTGACACATTTAATTTATATCACGACGCTTTACGCTATTCCAATAAATACCAGGTTTATAGTATATGGTGTTGTTTAATTATTGGAATTGACCACTTTATTAATCTGCAAACAGGGATGCTGTCTTAGAACGTTTTAAACCAGTTAAACAATCTAATATTTTTTAAATGAATATACCAAAGAGATATTCAATTACCTTATTAATACAAGAGGAAGCAGAAGAACAACGATATAGATAACCGTAACGATAGATTACGTAAGGTTATTTCTTTCCCTTTGCCTTAAGTGAATATGTAAGTGATTGTCAAGGAAATCCACGGAAATCCTAAACATTTCATTTTAATAAACATGTAGCGCGCGTCATATTAATATATTTCAAAGAAAATAAAAACCTTAATAACTGCTGTATACTTGTCATAATCGTTGCACTGATGATCCATAAAATATACGTGAAACAATATGTTGTTAGACAATACTATAAAAATAAAAGTACTGACAGTACTGGTGTGACAATGCTTTTGAACAGGATGGATATTTAGGCATCAATTTAAGTTTATCAACATCACCACAATTGTGTATGTGGGTACGAAAATGTTGGGTTCGAAACAAAAGTTGGGTACGAAAATGTTGGGTACGAACAAAATATGCCAAAACAAGTTTGGGTTTTAAAACAAATTGGGTACGAAAAACAAAATAGATACGACAAAAATAGGTACGAAAAAAAACAATTGGGTTCGAAAATATTGGGTTCGAAAAAATTATGCCAAACAAAATTTGGGTACGAACACAAGTTTGGGTACGAACCAAAATTTGGGTACGAACAAAAAATCGGGTACGAAAAAAAATTGGATACAAAAATTTTTGGTTGGTACGAACACAAATTAAGGGGTAAGGGGAAGTTGTACCCGTGGGGAATTTGACCCATTCAGCGAAACTGGGAGGCGGGTTACATTATCGATCAAATCTTAAAGTAACTAGAAATGGCGAGGCAGCGGCCGAAGCGTATCCTCACGCCGCATAGATGGTATATTAGCTAATCTTTGGTTCTTGATATCAAGACAAAATCATGCATTGATTTGTTTTCATTTTCGACAATTGTGACACATGGACCATAACCAGTTTAAAGGTTAAGGTTTATAATAAAAAAAAATAGAATAGAATATCAGGAGAGATTTGGAAATCCAACTTTTCTGACACAGGCAAGTCCAACTTGTCTGACACAGGCTATTCAAACTTTTCTGACACAGGCTAGTATAATTTGTCTGACACAGGCTAGTCCAACTTGTCTGACACAGGCTAGTCCAACTTGTCTGGCAAATGCTAGTGTTACTCGTCTGACAGAGGCTAGTCAAACTTGTCTTACACAGGCTAGTCAAACTTGTCTACAGGTTAGTCTAACTTGTCTGACACAGGCAAGTCCAACTTGTCTGACGGAGGCTAGTCAAACTAGTCTTACTCAGGCTAGTCCAACTTGTCTGACGCAGGCTTGTCTTACTTGTCTTACACAGGCTAGTCCAACATGTCTGACACAGGCTAGCCTCACTTGTCTACAGGCTTATCTAACTTGTCTGACACAGGCTAGTCCAACTTGTCTGACACAGGCTAGTCCAACTTGTCTGACACAGGCTAGTCTAACTTGTCTGACACAGGCTTGTCCCACTTGTCTGAAAAAGGCTAGTCTAACTTGTCTGACAAAGGGCTAGTCTTACATGTCTGACACAG
>VMBQ01004163.1:21310-65201 GCA_007657795.1 Dreissena rostriformis | reverse complement strand
CGGTGGTGTGAACTTGGCTGTCAGATGTTCCGATATTTGCTGCATGTTTATATATAAAGATGTCAATGCTGTTGTTTGCCAGAATTCAAAAGATGTATACACTTACGGTGTAAAAGCTGTCCATGGACAAAACGCACAATATCAATCCCTATTCATGTTGTCATATCATTGATGTTAACCAGATGTTTATGAAAAAAAAAAATGTTCATTAGGTTAAGCCAACAGCCATAAAATGTGTCATTGCAGTCATTACATCCGGCTACTTACCAATAACCGTACATTTTAATAGTAAAGTGAGAGTTAAATCGAACTATGTGGTAAGTTCTTCGTCATGTTTTTTGAACCAACAATAACTGCAATATATCCATTCAAAATAATATCAAAAACGCAAATGAACCAAATCATTGAGTCAAATCGGTAAAAAATATTTCCGAATCGTAATGAAAACTGTCTATAATTTATAATATTGAACGAAATACTAATAGTTTAGTTGTTAATTAAACTATATGACTCGTGCAAAAATGAATTATGTTTATTGTTTATTCTTATAATTTATTGTTTTTAATATTTTCAACAACGCATTGTTTTTAATATTATGTTCCTCAGGTAACGGTCTGCGACAGAGGCTGTGCATTTGATTAAGCATCTGGGATTTACATTTTTTAAATCTTCGAAGCAGCTTATTGATTAAAATTATGTTAACGCTTAAACTTTGAGGAAAATCAAAGGCACTGCTATAATCTCGATTGACGTTTGAATAACTACTATACATCTTAGAAAAAGTTGTGCAATCATACTCTTAATTAATATTACGAACCTTTTTGGAACGTCTTCTTTACATCTGCTCGGTGAAAAAGTTATCAACTTTTAAAAAACATCTGTGGTTTTATCGAATAAATATATATAACATTGTATTTCTTGCAAACAGCTTAAATCTAAAATCTTGATATATCAACTTCTAGCAAACACCTTCAAATCTAGCAGCAAGCTTCTCATATATGATAGTATCCGCTCATAAATAAAAAACTTTTGCATAGTAGTGATCCAAAATTTTGACTCATCTGTTTCATAAATCTAATGAAAAACACAGCCATATTAGCAAGATACCTCAATGTTTGAATTACAATTATTATATATGGGGGAAGCCACTTGAATATTCCTATCTCAAACGGTTTTTGGTCGCTACATGACAAGGTTTATAATTAAAATACTTGTCCATGAAGCGTAATGCAGTCAATCATTTATTGCATTAAACCTAGAAACGTGTGCTCGAATGTCGTTTTTATACGGGGCATCTCAAAAACTCACTTTTAGTCTTTTAGCTGCTGAATTTGAAGTTTTTTTTCTCAAGATTTCGATTTGTGTCAGTATACACATACATAATATCCGTGCAGTTACTATATATACGAATTTCTTTTAAATGTTTCTTATTTTAACATTGATACGATTGAATAATGTTTATATATTATCATCAACTGTATGCTTTTTACATGTACTGATTCCTGTATTTACTTTTGTACATAGGTTTTGTACATATGCCATGCTCTTCTTGCATTTGAAGAACTCAAGAATATATGCATGTATATATATCGATCTATCTATGAATATGAATAAAGGTAAAGCACCAGCCGACGCGAGGTTTAATTTACATTCAATCATAACATTGAACAGTATCGTTATGAAAAATAAACATTGACTTTTGCCATAGAAATGGGATTTTAATCTTTGACGTATAAATATTGGAGGTTTGTCTCTGCGAATCGTCTGATCATGGGTAAGAGTGCCTGGACGTTATACATCGGAAAAACGTACCAAGTCGGAAACACAAAGTTGTGACGTTTTACCTAACATTTTGACATTCAACGAGTACCCTGGGAGTTGTACGTGATAAACCGTCTGGTTATTGAGAACACTTATATGAACCTATATTCAAATGATGATAAAAAACACAATACTTTGAGAATAACCTCGAAATGTGCCTTTGACCACTGACCGAATACCATAGAGTTGTAACTAATTGTTTTTTCATTTAGAATAAATATCTGAAATAATATCAAAACACGCATTACAAACTCAGAGCGGAAACGAATAAGAACATAACAATACACACGCATACGTAGTAAAATTATTCACGTTTCTAAAATAAATTCAGTTTAAAGTCCTCGATTTATGTTGTGTCCTTGTGCGTTTCGAGGGAAATCACGTGTGCATAACATGGTTTTGTATTAATATGTAAATATGTAAATGATAACTAGGTTTTATTGATAGCAATGTTAGGCCATTAACCATTCAATCAATCCGTTTAAAAAAGTTGTGTTTCACGTTTTGAATTGTTTTGTTATTTTTTAACGTTATTGTTGAATCGACTTAATCATTATAAATATATCTATGTGTGCTTTCAGGCTTGGTATCAGCTCCGTACGAGTGAACTTGAACTACTGCAGAAGCTCAATAAGAACAACTTTAAGATAAAGCTTGTTCTTCTCTGTAGTTTTGATATTGTTATTGTAGGTTGAACATTAATTATGGGGTTTTGTGGTCAAATAAATACAGAAGCAAACGCCTAAAATATCGTTACTTCCGCATATTTATAGCTTTTGCAGTAGTCAATGGCCGTAAAATGTAACTGTAACATTTACAGTGTTTTGACTCCCGGTTTCCGGTGTTAACATTTATAAACAAAATGTAGAAAGGTTTAAATAAACGTATGCAAGTAGTGTGATTTTAAGTGTAAGACGTGTGGAACAAGTGAATATAAAGGACTTAACTTCAATGTGAATGTACGTATACAAATAATGTGAAACAAAATAAGGATATTGACAAACTGCTAAGTTGTCATTGCTAAATACGCCCGGTGGGTATTTTTTTTTTAACAAAGGACGGTAGTTTGAGCGGTTTTGAGCGGCTTTGCAGTACCGTTAGCCCGTCACGCTCTACGCAGCAAATCAATCGTCACGCTTGAAGAAGTAATAATAATTGAGAATCGCCATTAAGCAGTGCGATGAAATTTGTATAAGCCGCTACATTTACCGTTTTTCTATAAGCCTCAACTGCAAGCCTTACATCCCGCTCAATTAAGTGTAAAATGAATAACGGTAAGCGGGCACTTTCGTCGACAGCGAGTGAAACCTATATAAACACTAGCTTGCTAGAGACGTCGGTGTTTGAAAAAGGTGAAACAACAACAAAAACAACAAAAAGTAGCAATCAAATAAAGAATACAACGAATAAAACGAAACCAAACCCCCCCCCAAAAAAAACAGAAAACAACGAGGACATTCGTCACAAGTGCAAAAAGGAAATCACGGAACATGTGGAATAACAATTGAACAATGCCTTGACGAAACAAGCGATAAAGTATATCATTTCCTTACAAAAGAAGACTCAACATTCATAAAAGAAATCATTAAAGTAACCGTGGATAAGTTAAAGGAAAAATCTCCTAGGCAATGTCATTCGCCGCATATAAATACTTGAAAGTGACGCTTTTGAGCAAAAACGAGAAATTGAATGTCTCAAAAAGGACTGTTCCACCATAAGCAAAATAATCTAGGATCTTAAATTGCTAAATGCGGCATAAGAACATATGAAGGGCAGTTAGTCTTTAAACCACGATGAGTTTGAGAACACCACCGAACAGTATAGCCGTCGAAACCGCCTAAGAATTGCCGGTGTTCTAGATGACCAGGATCGTCAATCCTCGGTGTCAGTGACAAACCAAATAGTCAACCTTGTAAATACGCATCTGGGCATCTCCATAGTGCCTAATGATAAAGACATCGCCCACAGGCTCGGAAAATTCAAACCGAACTCAAATCGGCCTGTAATTGTGAGATTTGTACGGCGACAAACTAAAATTGACATTCTACAAAAAGCTAAGCAATTTAAGGGATCAGGCATCTTTGTGAACGAAGACCTTACCAAACTGAATGCAGAGGTGCTGGCGTCCGTGCGTTTGAAGCAACCTAGCCATTTCGAAAGGTCGTGGTCCTTTGAAGGGAAAATATTTTCGCTATTTAAGGAAAATCAACAAGCTACGCAAATAAAACATTCCGAGTTTAAAACCTGGCTAGAAAAACCTTGGCCCAAGAAATCTTTTTCCGAGTCTGTCGCCAGTGCAAGAAACAAAGTAGCATCTCACTAGTCACACAAAGTAATTACTGCGTTATCGTATGTAGCAAGGACCTATGCAAACTATGTGTTGTTCGGTCATCGTATGAAATGTGGCCCCATGCTGACTATCAACAGTAACCATCCTAATTAATACTTCCAAAATAAATATATATTTTTACTGAAATAATTCACATTGTACGACACAGAAAAAGTAATTTACTTGTTATGTTTGAATAATACAATTATCCCTTTGTGTTAATTATGGTAAATTGTCAGGCTACGCACATGCATGCGATTTGTTTATATGTACGTGGTTACGTCCCTTGTTAACAAAAATACCATGGCTCATAATTTTAACACGGCCTCCTGTATATTGGTAAAATTTAAGACAGTTTGTTTTTGGTCGGTGTGAGGTTTGTTAAACATTTTTATTACTTTTCATTTTCACATTTGTTATGTCGGAGCCAACATTTTTATAAACTCAACATAACCGATCTCATGTACTCTCCTGATTTCATTATGCCTAAGCAGTCAAAATTAAATAATCTTACATCATAAACATAAAATTAAACTAAAAAAAAATAACAAGATATATTCAACTAAAATAAATTGAGTTCTCTTAATAGTTCCCTGCTAAACCTCTGTAATGTGATTATAATGTGAACAAGTATTTAAGTATAAGTCAAAATATGTTGCCTGTCTATTATTGGAACAATATTGCAATACAATAACTTAAACACTGTAAATATGTTATCATTGCGTTTTAAAATTGCCTGCTTGCTACATAGCATGATTCATGTTATTGAACAAATTCTACTATAACTTAGGCATATGTTATATTAATACTGCTAACTTTCTGCTTTATGTTTGTATACCCAAATATGCCCATAACATTAACTTTTTGTTAGCCAGTTTAGCGATAGGAATTTATTCCGATATGGCATTAATGTTTCCAATCTTAAAAAACAATACTCGGATAAGAAAATCTTACTCATCAACTGTTTGTTTATGTTTTTGTCTGTGTCTTTGTACATAAGTATGCATATACATTAAGCAATAATATATGCGAATACAATTTATACTGACACTTTCTAGAACTCATGTTAATATTTTTTACCACTCCTGTAAGGTCTCCTTTCTCATGTCAGTACTATTTGTCTGTTTTTGTTTGTCAAATATTCAGAAGTATTGTAATGTGTACAAAAAAAACAAATTTCTACATATTTTATATGCATGGTAGTGGAAGTTTGAACATTCATTCAGCATGTAATGCATGTGACATTTAAATTTAATATAGTTGTACTGCTAAATTAAGACTTATCAACTTATTTGAACAGCACATGCTTATTTCTCTGTAATTCAGGATAACTCTGTTCTGAAATAGAAAGTTTATGTGTCTCTGTTCATGCTACAAAAGTATAAACCAATTGTTTTTGTAAATGTAAAATCGTTTGTCCTGTCATTCAGTGTTACCACTTACTAAACAACTTATGCACTAAGATACCTTCAATGCCAAGGATTCCATTCAAATTGCTTAAGTGAAAATATAAAGTTTTGAAGGTATTAAGAGTGGTGAACCTAAGATCATCTGTGTGTTTTCATTTAACACTTTTCAGTTAGCCTTTCTGTCTTTATATTGCACACACCTTGCTTCATTTACGCTTTTATATGAAGCTTATTTAAGTGTTAAGTGAATCTTTGAGATGAACAACTACACTGTCTGACAAAACTATAAGAAAAAGTAACACGCTTGACAATTTTTTTCTTTTCTCTTGTATCTTTTACATTATTATAATGATAATACAAAATCAAAACTAATACAAAAGTATTTATGCAAAACATTACAAAAAAAATAGTTTTCTCTTGTTTTGTTTATATACTTATATCTATTGTACTCTTTGTATAACTTAATGACAATACTGAATCAAAACTATAAAATGTGTTCACATGTAAATATGAATTGCATTAACAATGCATTTGCTTTCTCTTGTTTGTTTATATAATTATATATATTATACAAACAAAACTAACTTTTGTGTTTATATAAGTATGCCTATGCAGCTACATGATTGATATGCATATCTATTCCATGAATAGCATGTGTACCTTTGGTCCACATATCAACTCAAATAGAACCTGTCTTTTCATGTTTAGTGTTTTGATCAAATAAAACTCTTTTACATCTTTGTAATAGTAAAATTCTTATCATATTTATGTCATTTTTATGTTTATAGGATTACATGTGTGCAACATAAGTAAAACTTCTTATCTGCTTCTGAATAACCACTTTGTTAAAGTGAAATGCTTATAATATTTATGTATTTTTTATGTTCATAGAATTACGTGTATGAAACATAAGTAAAACTGCTTATCTGCTTCTGAACAACCATTGTTTTCTATATGAACTCTTAATGGTATACACTTTATTTTTACAACATAAATTAGTTTTATCAATACTTTATAACAGTATATTTATTAACACCTATATTTCATTAATACTTCAATTAAAAACAATATTGAATCAATTAAACATAACTTTTCATAACACAAATTTCTTAAGTTAACTTGAAAGTGATTTGCATATGTTTGTTATCTGTATAATGTTTACCCATATTGTAAATATTTCTGTCAATGTTCTTTTATGTTGTATAGATATGTATTTATTTATGTATATTTCTTTTTGTTTTCCATGTTGTTGTTCTTTATTTCTAGATACTTTTTCAGTAGTATCACTGTGCTTTATTATGATAACATGTATCCTTAAAAGGCATGGTATATAGATGTTCACATAATTTAATTTATAGTGTTGTTCATTTTGCATAGATACCCGTCCAGTAATATTACTGTGTGTATGTGTTATTACATTTTAAAGGCATGGGGTATAGATTGTTGTTTCATTAAACTTACTTTACCAAATCTGAATATTGGTTCTTTAAGCTGCAGTGGATTAAATGGCAAATTAAAGAGGCTTAAGGTTTTTAATTATTAAAAAGAGTTAAAAGCTAATATATAGTGTCTGCAGGGTACACATTTTATCCCCGATATGTACACAACCATTTATTCAGAATGGGGATCTGAATGCTTTTTGAGCTATGGTTCTGCAATTATTAGAGGAACAGCTATTTTCATATCCAAAAGCACAGATTATAAAATACATAACTCTTTTGCTGATTCCAACGGTAATTTGTGTGCAATTGATATTTCGGTTAGTGAATACCGCTTTACGTTGCTTACTTTATACGGCCAAACATTGACTCCCCCTTCCTTTTTTACTGATATCTTTGAAACTATTGAAAGACTTGAAAATGATTATTTTATCATATGTGGTGATTTCAACATTGTTATTAATCCTGTAAAAGATTATTATAATTACAAAAATATTAATAACCCTAAGGCTCGCAATAAGGTCTTAGACTTTATCAATTGCTACAATCTTGTGGATCCCATTCGACATTTTTATTAGTCAAAAAAAAGATTAACATGGCGTAATACAAATCCAATTCAACAGACTAGGCTGGATCTATTTTAAATCACATCTGATTTTTTGCAACACTTTAAATCAACTGAAATTGAACCAAGTCTTCAATTGGATCACTCAACAATTACTTTAAACATATCTTTTAGCAATTTTGCTCATAAATCAGGTCTTTGGAAACATAAACGATTTCTACTGTCAGACATTGTGTATGTGCAGGAAATAAACAATAAAATTGATGATATTAAACTTCAATATGCACTACCCATTTATAATCATGAAAATATTAATGAAATTCCTGAAAGTCAATTACAGTTTACTATAAGTGATCAACTTTTTTTAGAAACTCTGCTAAGGGAACTAAGAGGCAAGTCTATTTCATATGGGTCTTATATAAAAAAATAAAGAAAACTTAAAGAAAGCAAATTATTAACTAGAATTAAAGAGTTTGAAGAAAACTTTATAAATGAGAATATTGAAGAATTATACAATTTGAAATCTGAAATAAATACTATTTAGAGCACACAATTAAAAGGATGTATGATAAGATCCAGTTTTCAGTGGACTTTACAAGGTGAAAAGCCATCTAAATATTTTTGCAGCCCAGAAAAAAACAATGCAATAAAAAAACAATATGTAAACTAAAAAATGAAGATGATAGTGAAATAACTGACCAAACATGTATCCCTAATACAATAACATCTTATTAGCAGTCTCTTTATAAGCAAGAAAATGAATGTACTACTGAAGTCTTTAATAACTATGTCAAAGGTATTAATTGTATAAAATTTAACCAGGTTGAGTCCATTTCAATAAAGGGTATCATTACTTTAAAGGAAGCTGAAACAGTTTTAAAAACTATGTCAACTAATAAAAGCTCAGGAAGTTTTGGCTTCAATGCAGAGTTTTATAAAATGTTCTGGACAAAAATTGGTACCTTTGTTGTCAAATCCTTTAATGAAGCTTTCAATTGTGGAAATGTATATTTTACACAAACTCAAGGTATCATAACCTGTTTTCCAAAGGGTGATAAATCTATGCTTTTAATACAAAATTCGGGCCCTATTACTTTTTTAAATACTGTTTTTACAATTGCCTTATGACATTCTGCACTATACTGAAGAAATTTAGATCCCGGGTTTACTTCTCCTAATAGACTTTGAAAAGAAAGGCGTTCGATTCATTGTCGTGGTCCTTTGTACAAATTACACTTTCTTGTTTTGGTCCAAACATAAAGCGCTGGTTTCAGATTTTATATAAAGATTCTAAATCGGCTGTTTCTCAGTGTGGTTACTTATCTATTTTTTCCCTATTGGAAGTGGCTGCAGCAAAGGAGATCCCCTCTCATGTTACATTTGTAACCTCTCTGCTGAAGTTTTGTCACTTGCATTGAGAGATAACAAGAATATAAAAGGTATTACACTACATGGAATTGCACATAAATTGTCCCAGTTTGCGGACAATGTTACTATTTTATTAGACGGTACTGATCATTCCTTAAATGAAACACTTAATGTTATACAATATTTTTCAAATATTTTAGGTCTTAATGTTAATTTTGATAAAACAAATGTTGAATGGATTGGCAAGAACAAATATAGTTCTTATACCATAAAAAGAAATTGGAAATTTAAACTGGATGCAAAACAGCTTTAAAATGCTTGGACTAAATTTCCTTGTTGACATGTTAAACATATTTCAAATAAAATAACAATGAAAAAATTGTTGAAACTAAAAATATACTGAAAATTGGAAAAGAAGGATTTTAACACCAATTGGAAAAATTGTTATTGAATAAAACACGTATTGTGTCATTATTCAATCACTTGTTCATATCACTGCCTAACCCACCAAATACCATTTTAAATTCAATACAATCTTAAATCCTGACTTTTATTTGGTACGGGAAAAGTAAAATAAATTACAACTATAGTAAAAGAATATAATGAAGGAGGTTTTAACATGACAAATTTGGATGCATTTATACCAGCATTGAAACTTACCTGGTTACACAAAATTCAATCCTTTAGAGGGAATTGGATATATATATCACACAACTTTATTTTGATTCATACAAACTTTTTAATTGCAGTTATCATTATGCTTTAAATATGTTTGACAGTATTTCAAACCCTTTTTTGGTAGATGTTTTAGAAAGCTTCTTACTTTATTGTTGTAAATTGGAAGTAAAAGCAGAAGAAGTGTTGTATTATCCACTCTTTCATAATCCAAATATATTGATAGAACATAAAAGTGTTTACTTTAAGTCATTAGATGGTTTGATGCTGGAATTCACTGTATAAGTGAAATATTAAAAATGGACGCTTTATTTCTGTTGATGAATTAGATACAATGTAAAATTTGAAAATAAATTTCATTAATTATATGGGGTTGACATGAGCAATAGATACATTTTTGAAAATATATGTTATACCCTACCCTACCCAACAAATTATCAAACCTTTTTTGCCCCCATTATAACAACTAATATTAAGAAAGGAATCTGGAGCAAAAAGACTATACACAATGTTAAATAAAAACAATTAGCAACCTTCAGTTAAAGCAAAAAGGGGTATAAAACTCAATGCTATAATTAATAAAAATGAATGGAACTGCATTTTTTTATAACAAATGATGTTAAAGTACAATGGTTCCAATACAGAATAATTCATAGGATACTTGGAACAAATATTCTTTTGAACAAATTGAAAATAACTAATGATCCATTATGTACCTTTTGCAAACAAGTGAGAATAATTTAGAACATTTATTCAGGGAATGTCAGATATATAGGGTAATTATTGATGAAATATGACCAGGTGCATCCTTTCCGTTCATTAATAGGACAATTTTTCTCCTTGGATATTTGACAAAGTCTGCTAGTGCCATAAATAATGTAATTTTGTTTATAAAGCTATACTTAAACAAATTTAAAATAAATAAATGCATTTCAAGCATAGCTGGAGCCAAGAAATACATTAAGTAGGAATATGATAACTTGAAAAAAATATTAATTTCAAAAAATAATTTAGAATCTTTTGATATTGAATGGGAACCATTTAATGTCCTTTTTGCACACACTTAGAATTTAAACTTGATTTCTGTTGTAGTTTCTTGAAAAACTACTATATAATACCTTTACGCTTTAAGTAATGTAGTAATGTTTGTATCTATGTATGCCTTTTTTATCTGATAATAAGATTTATACATCCATGTTGATCTATACATGGAAAATGTATTGTTTTTCTTTTATATTCCCTATTTATTGTTTTCAACACAAAAGTACATGCATTAGGTAGTTAAAAATTTAGATATCTACTCTAAGATGTATTGCGTATGTTATTTTGTTTATTTCTGATTGCATAATATAATAGTGTTATTGTTCATAATTGTTTATGTATTGATTTGTTTGCAATCTCAAAATAAAATGTGTTAAAAAAAAACACAAAAAAAACACAAAAACATTTACAACGTTTCAGTTCTGTACCGAATTAAAAATGTAACAGTCTGAGTATTTTAATAGTTTCTATATTTTCTTACGATTTTTTTTTAAATTTTATTTCGCTGTGGTAACCGATTAGTGTATGGAGTGTACATAAAGCATTAACTCTTCTCTTGATAAGAGGTAATGTATAAACCTGAAAAATAGCGCTACTTTTGTAAACACACGGATCTATGGTCGGTAATCCCTGATTCTCTCCTTAGCAACGACCAGACTGGTCACGGCAGTGATGCTGATAATGATGTTAACTAAAGTAATGCATCCGTGCACTTATGTGGTATTCATTTCAGGTTTACCGCATAATTAACAAGAGTTAGAATGCATAAGTTAAATAACTAATTTTCGTACCACAAATAATTGTTTGCTTTTTTAGAAATAACACATATAAGGACATATGTCGTATTCCTCAGTTCTTAACTACAATCTAACAATAAACCATTTGTAAAATCATGCAATAGCCGTGTTTATTTTAAACCATTTTGTGCAAATATTTCTGCAAGTAACAAACATTATACATTTTTGTTGTTGATTGAAACTCTTATGATATGGGACTATTTAATTAACTTACGGTGCAACAGTAAGTACATCTTAATTCACCAACGAATGTACGGCTCACAACCCACTAATGTACGGTTCACAAAATATATACCTCCTGAGGAGGGCAACATAATGTATGCATACTAACTTCATCTCCATGACCCATAACGATGCATATAAAGCAGTAGTATGTTTTATCAAGCGAGTATTTCACAGACTCCATGCAGTCTATGAACTCTGATTCTGTCATATCTTCATCAGCCCTGCGAATATCAAAGCCTAGCTCTTCTCCGAAGAATTCCAACAGTCGTCTCGTATCATGCTCTGAACCTAAAAGTAAATAAAAAACAACCAATTTCCTTAATTGTTAAATACGTTGTTATAAACTTTCTTCTTTCCTTTTGTGTTGTCTTGCTTGCTTGCTTTCTTGCTTTATTATTGTTGTCATTCAGTGATTTATTCCTTGTATATGTTCGTGCAACATTCCTCGCTTCCTATGTTGCTTTCTTCGTTGCTTTATTGCTTTTGTCCTTACTTGCTTATTTCTTTCCCACCTTACATCCTTCTTCTAAATATTCTTCCCTAAAGTCCATCCATCCTTTCTCCCTCCCTTCTTCCCTCCATCCCTCCTTGTTTTTTGTACATTTATTCATTCTCTACTATCTTTGTTTTCATTCGATCCTTCTTCCCTTCCATTCTAACAACCTTTCTTCCAGCATAGTTTCCTCATTCCACAATTATTTAAAACATGCCTTTAATTTATCATTTTTCTTCGTTCACATGCTTCTTTTACAGCGTTACATATTAATTTCGAAAGTTTATGTCATGGGTGTATAAAAACGTTTGACAAATGCTGTATATATTATTGCGTGGTTTACCTTTGCGATTCTCTGTATAGTTGATAATTAGCAATAAGCCAGGTCCATCCGCTGGATAGGAATCTGAAAATAAATGTATACTTGAACGGTTTTGAATCCAAAACATTTATTCAACCGACCGCATTTCTGATTGCAAATTATAAGTTCACTTACAAGTACAGAACTTTTAAAAATCAAATGTCTTTAATTATATAGGCATTTTAAATATAGTATATACGAATGTTTTTTTCGGACGATAATTGATAAAAAACATAATAATTATTAAATTAAATACAATAAAAAGTCACAAACATCTTTTAAACATCAAAATCAGGAGTAACTTTCTACGCGTTTACTTTATGGACTTGTTCATGGCTATCAATATACGCCTTGATTAATAAAAAAAATAAAAAAATACTCCATTTATCAGCACGACATCTAACCACTACAAAACGAGGTGACTAACTTTATGTAAATTGAGGTCATAACGTAAGAATCATTGTTACAAATCAAATATCCAAATGACTCAATTTAATATACGATTAAAAGAAACACACACGATGCCGCATAGAAATTGACCATTTGTATTAACAAATATTAAAACATTATACATACAATACAACATTATGCCTGGAAAATGTTCGCGTTGAATATCTGTACTTTCATGATGACTGATACATCCCCAGAAAATAGTGCAGTATATGATCAGATTATGTGAACTTCATTGTCGAGACCTCGATTGGCAACAGCTACATGGTGCATTATATTACAATATATTATTTGTGAAAACCCTAAGGCTGTCTAATGTTCAAGTCCTATCTCTCATGATTTTCAAAATATACTGTAGAGTGTTACGCGGGAAGAGGTGTTAAGCGGAAACATGTTATAGGGTCAATATACACGCTGACCCCTCAAAAGGCAATTTAACTGATCCGAGTAGGGTAGAAGGTACTTTATAACATAACACATATCAAAATATTACTGAAATAGGACTTCCGAAAGTAGTTTTTTTAGATGGCCGCCAAGATGGCCGCCAAAGCCTATTTATGATCATAACTATGTAAGTATCCACACAATTTTGACCATTGTGGTGTCTATACCAATGTTTTAGGGAGCAACGAACACATTTACGTCATCAGACATAGTGTGAGTGTATAAAATTACACTGAAATTCAAAATTGCCAACACTTCGGAGGACAACAAGTCCATAACTTTTTACTAAAATGTAATGCTTGTTATGTCAAACACAATTGTTTTGGAGACAAGGAATACTTTGATTAAATTGTTGATAGCACTAAGAAGTTGAACAATAAAAAAAAATCCAATTTATGACATTCAGCTGTCAACTGTCCTGATTTACAATCACATTTGCCCATATCATTTTTCTCAGAGCGTTAACATGTCAATGTCGTCCTCCTCCTCCTCAGTACCGACCGTTTAAGAATTGTTCAATTATCAGTTTTCAGTTTAACAAGGGCCACATCCAGCAGCGCAGAGGAGTCCATCGCGTCTGCAGCTGCATCAAGTACATTTACATGATACAAAACAGTAACAATGTATGATTTTCAATAGTCCTTTAGGTCTGTTGTTTGGGTCATTACTGAAATTAACTGGTTGCTTTCATGTTTTAATCTCCATCGTGTCGGTTTTATTTTATGTGCCTACCCCATCCATACCATGATTTGATAATACATGTATACGCGTTGGCTATGGAATACCGTTGCATGCAATGTTGGTGGAAGTCACTCAGGAGTGACGGATGTTTTGGCAGAAGCCACTTTGTAAAAATGTTATGGCACAGTGATTCTAAGGAATCATTGGGCTTGCCACCAAACCGATTAACCATCAAGCAGTTGCCAAGATTTGATATTTCTTCTTGAGACTTGTTTGGAAGAAGGAAGGAACTAGCACATGACTCTAAGATGGAGACATGTTTTATTAATTTCCGAAATACTGACGTTTTCCGATGCCGAAAGTAATTGAAGTTGAATCACAGCCCGACAAACCATGAACAAACAGCAACTCATTGCCTAATTTGTCTCTTAAAAGTTCTTTCAAAAGATTAATATTATACGCTTTGTGTTCATTTGACTGTTTGTTTACGTCAAAGCGGCAGTACATGGTCTTATTGTCCCTTTCCGAGTAATGCAGGAGCAGAATGAGCAAATCTGTATCCTCACCCAACAACTTTGTGGTGCTATTACGGGATCGTTCCACTGTTGCTTTAACAATATCAACGTCTGCATACCCTGGTGACATAACATTCTTTTTAAGTCAGAGTTATGATGTTCAGAGCAATCACGCCTGCCTTGTTTTTGTCTTGAGACGAAAAATCCTCCTTTTTGAATGCGCATTCTTTGTCGAAACTCAAAATAGGGTTCACGTTTTTTCTCGTCTCTTGTGTGTGTTTTCTTTGATAGAAGGACCGTCTTCGTAACCATCGAATACCACTGTATCCGGCCTGTAATGCATTACAGTGCAATTTGCATGAGACTGGTCACAGAGCCCAAAAAGGGCTTTATAAAATTGAAAATTTCAAAAAATAATATCCTGGGAACATCGAGGCCCTGAGGTTCGGTATTTAGCATTAAAGTTTGTTCAAAATATGCCCCTGCGATCAAAATTGGCCTAGCCCTGTTGGTCACCAGTTTAACATTGGGTTCAATGTGTCACCCTTTTTCCATGGTTAACGATAGAGCAGAGAGCCACTTTCAAACGCGTAACGATCTGTTTCAGGAACTTAGTTCATGACAGCCTCACTCGATGCGTCTGTAGCATGATCTCTTATTGTATGAGCGATCTGAGGCTTGTCTGCTTCACAAAGAATGTTCTTGGCTTCAAAGAGGGAAGCAGGATACGGGCTCAGTGTATACGACAGTATGTCTTCAGGGGAAGGATCTCAATATTTAGACACTTCCAGGAAACGATAGAACAGAAGGGAATGATTAATAGCACGGTCAGAAGAAATCTTAACAACGGAGTTATTTCAAAAAGTTTGGGCTATGTCTTTTCTCTTGAATTTATAAGCAAAGGCTTACGTTCCCTTGATATCTCTGAAGATGTTGTTACCAGCCGTCTCAAATGCATAAACATTCACATCTCACCCAGCCACTATCCCAGTGACAATGTTTTTAAGAGTAGGATCAGTTGTTTAGGGTAAGCACGCTGCAATATGTGTCTGCATTTTCTCGAGATCAGATGCATCTCTTTTGATGCGGGCCTCAGTTGAGTCTTTGGACTTGAAGTAAAGGTCAGGTCTGTGAACTACTGCAGCGCACTGTTGTACTCGAATGTTACAGGTGCATATAGGGTAGAAAGGTTTTGCATTTCCTCTATTATCCCAATGCTGCGAGTTAGACCAACCGGGCTCTTAAGAGACCCCTTCAATGTTTGCTCAATGACAAGATCGCTGTTTAGCCCAGCCCAGCAGTGATTGCTCCTACGAACACCGTGAAAACCATCAACACACTTTCGATAAACGCATGGGTGCGTTTCCTCTAGGTTGCTCATTTGCTGTAGATAGTAATAAGCAGATCGTAGGTAATTGAAATGCACAGCTGCAGCAAAGACGGACAGAAAATCGGACACTGCCTAAAAGTGCATCAGCCAACACCCAGTACGATCCGCCTTAATCTACATCTTTGCCATGCTAACCATGTGCCGATCATTCAGTCATACTTGGCTTGTTTTTAAGGTCTGGGCAAGTTCATGTTTCTTCTTCTCTGTTACCGTCTCGAGTTTGATAAAAAATATCATAACATGTACCACTGCTAGCGTCGTCTCGCCCTTAAGAAGGGAAGAGTACGATTCCTCAGCTTGATCCAGAAGTATATTAATATCTGGATATTCCTGTGTCATTTCGGCTTTAGGCTGACTGTTTAGGCACTTGTTGACAAGAAACTGTCACCGAAAAGCCCTCTAGACAGTTTTCCCTGTCATAATGTGCACCATTGCATTTGTCCCATATGCAGTATCAAATAGTTTTTTGAGACCGGAGCCTTCCACGAGGGATCCTTTGACCCCAAGCAAGTTCAAGTGTGTATGAAACACCACAACATCAAAACATTGTTTTTCAGACAACTACTACTGGTTTTAGAGGGTTACTTTGAAATTCTTTCTCAATTAGGCTTATGCGCATCTTTAGCCGACTACAACCAGATTAAAGATCTGGACCAATGTTTAGGCAAATAAAACTGAAATGTTTGTCGCTTGGTAGTGCGATGTCGAAGAAAATATGGACCTTACAATGGCTCACTTTCACAATCATCACGTTTGAGTCAGTAGTTATGCTCTTGTGGTCTTTGTGTTTGCGGCTATTTGGACGCTATGATGAATTTCCATGTTGCGTAAAAGACTTACACAATTTTTAATTATCTTATTGTGTTCTTTGCCCCCTAAAACCTAGGTATAGATACAACAATCATCACATTTGAGTGGATACTTACATAGTTCATAAGTATATTTTAGTGGCCATCTTGCGGCAATCTTGAAAAAAAAAATTCCAGAGGTCCGATTTGGGTAAACTTTTGATATGTTATAAAGGATCTCCAGCCCTGCCCGGATCAGTTAAAATACCTTTTGTAGCAATTTTCGGGGGGGGGGGAAAATCTGTTTGTTTTCATATATTGACCCTACTAGTACTGTACTTTGTCTTACGAATTTTTAACCAATTGAGAATGTGTCCTTAAGTAAAACTAATATATTGTACCGCAGTCAGTGTTGTAGTATATTGAGCAATCGTATCTCAATAGTGTTTATCTTGTGCCTATCGTTTACATCGGCGTGTTCCTCTGTGTTAAAACGTGATAAGTCTTGACTTATATAATAACATATATGTTTAGGTCTGAACGCATTATATCGTAAATGAGTATGGTGCAATTTGCAATGCTTGCCCTTTACTTCCGTTTAAAGCAAATTAACTTTCAGCGACAAATATACCATAAGTATGTTCAAATAAACACGATGTTCTTAACGACGATGTACTAAACGACTTGATTGCCTCTCCTATACGTTTTATAGCGATTGAAAACATGACTTGTTTATATACATCGGTTATGTAAAGACGCAAACAAATAGTGTACCTCGTTTAGAGGCCTGTATGGGAGCTTTGCTGCTCATCGTTAGTTTTCACCGCCCATTCGTCGTACCTCGGCTGTTAAAGGCTGAAATTCAATTAGAATTCGGTCGAAAAAATTGCAAGTAAGGATCAAAATGCTATTTTCTTCTTGCGTAAATACACGATTCAATGACTATGTATAACGACCAAGAAAATAAACGTTAAACTAATCTGCTAATAATGATCAACTCAATTCAGCGAATTGTCAATACATAAAGTAAGCGCACCCAAAAGTGTATCAGTCTGTCTGGAAGAAATGGCACAGCTAGTTTTTGAAAGTAAAATTGATCCCACTTCATCACCTGTAAACTCAGTTGTTAAATATCATAGTTGGATACAAACATTTGCTTATATAACCAGTATATGTACCAGGTCAGCATTGCTTTATATTTTGCTGTGTTTTGACAAACTGCTTGGTACGCATGTTTTGTTGTTTTATGATATGAAAGAAATTTAAGAAAACAATACCCACCTCTTAAAAGACAACCCTACGTATAAGCAGGTTAGGGATTAACATGTTGTTTTTTTTTAATTCCTAGACCTTTAAGAACATACCATGGATTTTTCCGTAGAAATGCTGATGGTGTAATTAGCAAGGGCAGCACGTGAGCGAACGTCTGAAATGTATAGAGTAATTCATGATTATCTGAAATTAAATTAAATATTAAACCGAAATACTGCTCTCATAGGCATATAAATAACCCTCATTTCATGAAGACCCCAAATTATGTGTGAACAGAGGTGCTCAACAATATAATATTTCATTCATAAGACACTATTGTTATGGAAAAGAGTGAGATGATTATGATGCTATGCATAGCATAGTGATTTTACCAAATAGTGGTATTTTGGACAGCACAATCTCTGAATTGTTTAAGATCATTAGGTCACAAGCATGCATTCATACCCTGATATTAAAGGCTGCTTTTGTACTTCTATAAATCAAGGCAACTTTAAATATGTTAAATAAAAAAAACTCTCGATTGGTATCATGAACATTTAAATGCATTGTTAAATTTGTTGTTACGATACTCGTACTCTGGTTGAATTACATGTATTAACGGAAAAATATGATGGATTCATACAAAACGTAATTCAAAACCCTCAAACAGGGAACGAACTGTCGACTAATCAGTTAAACAATGAAAAATCCGTTAGACTGCTTTATAAATAAATGCATTGCACGGCAATTGGTATGTAAACGAGGCTTTAATTTAAAAAAAAAATACAAGTATGACTACTTAATGTTAACAAGACCATGCTAATTATGCAATGTGCAATGTTATAATATGCTATCTGTAATAGCGGTAAATCTTCGTCAATCCGGGTCTTACAGTTCCAATATTGGCTTAAATAAATAAATCGTGATGAATGTCAAAACATGATATGCACACAAGTAAACAAAGAACAATCTCAAACAATACAAAAAGAAAAAGATGCATTTATCATACTGTATGGCAATTTTTTAAACGAAAGTGAAGGCAAACCAAGAAATATAAATTCGAACATTTTTGTATAATTAAACACTTTATAACTGGGAGGCTTAATCTTAAACGATATCGATGAATTTACTGACATTTGTTGAATATGGTTTTGTTATAAAAACAGTCGGACTATTAATGTTTTTCGAACAGTTAATACTAAGCTAAACGAAAAACAACCAAGATATATCGGGGATTATGGAATGTTATATATGTGCTATAGCGCATTACATATTAAAGTGACATTAGACGCAACTAACAGTATATGATATGTGTATAGGTGTCTATCGCAACCGTTGTTTATGTTTGGTTATTTCACTTCATATACACTTATATTTGTTAATGCAGCATCAAAATACTAAAACAATATCCCGGAAAGAGAACAATAATACATTTGAATATCAACCGTACTTTCGGTTTCGGTTTCGGTAAGGCCGTGATTCCTCGCTTTTTCGCTTTCACCTTTTCTTTCCTGACCACTTTTGTCGCCATTTTTGTTTCGTTTTGCGTTCAAACGATGCATGAATAATTAATTAGCCACGTGACTCACGGAAAATTTCCATATCGCTTTCGTCAATACGCGGCAGTTCCGCTCGCCATAACTGACAGGGACAGTCATGTCAAATATCGAATATAATATATATTTTTTTATAAACAACTGGTAGCAAGATGAGTTGCAGATAATTTGTCAGTTACCACATTTTAACTTACTCGTTTGACCTGTTAGTTCTTTTCAGCTCAATTCAACAGTGAAAAATGCCCATAATTTCATTGTTAGGACACATGCCCGCATGTAATACGCGTATAATATACAATAAGCCAATAATTTAACCCGATGAATTGCGAACGAATTATGAGAACGTTACTATTTGATTATTTACTAATTTCGTATATTCATAACCGAATTAATCGGTGCAAACGTGTAAGAAGTTCGATATAAATCGAAATAAGGGTGGTGCGCTGGTCGGGTGATAAAATAATACTAACTACACTTTCAGTTTTAACAAAGTTCCATGTTTGTGCGCAAATAACCAAGATACTAGTTTGCGATACAAAGAATAAATGTCACATAATTAAAGTATTCACAAATTCTTAACTTTAAGGGCACATACCTCTGCAAATAATATCGCGACGTTCTCGATAATAACGTATTGCACTTTAACACGGTATAATTAGCATATGTATACGGTTTCACTTTGATACACAGACAACGGAGAGACGAGTTTCAGACACTAAGTAAACATGCACAATGATGTAAGTATCCAAAATTGGCATAAGTTCATAAGTATAGCGCGACTTGCACCAACATTACTACTTGCACTTCTACATAGTTTAAACTGAATATCTATAAAAGTGTATAAGCTACATGTTCGTGGAAAAAGATGCACATGTGCATGGTGAAATCGAATTGAGCAACCGACCGACCAACAGACCAACCGACAAACCGAAGAGGTGATTCCAGTATACACTCGCAAACTTGGTTTGCTTATGTATAAGCTTAAAGCAAACGCACGAGGCAAAGTTAAAATGTCACAACAAATGGATCGAACCATTTAGAATAGAAAACAAGGTTTGTGCTTGTGAAACACAATGGACCATTCTGCACTTTGAAGCCGCACAGCAGCTAAAGTCCAATTGAACGTTTCGGAAAAAGTGTTATTTATGAGAACATTTTTAAGTCCATGGCACGTTTCGTCGTGTAAGGGATGTCTGTACGTAGACTCAGACACCAAAAAAGGTCAGTTTATAAAAGGCGGTTCTGAGGAAAAATGCGGACATCTTTTATTTAAAAAAAAAAATCTTAAGTCCAAGTCTCGTAAATTCGGCCAATATCAATTGACCGGAAAGAAAATCGAGCTCAATCTGTAAGTCATGTAAGTATCGCCTCTGATTCTATTAAAAAAATGAAATACGAATACTGTTTGATTCCGCTCGCTCTCTCTAAATGTGTTTGGCTTAACTCAGGCAAACAACTGATTAATTTGTTATCGCTTCTGTAAATCCAGCAGCCACAAACACGAAGAGGTCTCTTAGCGAGAAGAAATGGGGTTAAACAAAACCGGGTTTTGTTTTTATCCAAACACGCTCTGCTGTTGCTCAAATTGTTTTCAAAGTACACAAAAAACGTACTACACTTCGATTGGATCAATTTGGCAATTGCGAACTGATAACGGTAAACCAGAAACATTCAAACGCCTGCTTTGTCGCAAAATGGCATCGTGATTAAACGTTTTCTTGGAACTCAAGAGATCTTTACGTACAAACCTCTCCTTTTACGAATATAATTGTGTAATACGAATATTCGTACATAGAAACAAACTATCTGAAATTGCTTTAGTTTTAATAACAACATCTATACGCATAGATTCCGGTAAGGTGTATGTGAACATCGTGCAAATATGCAAAGATATTCAGTTGTCTTTATAATCGAAATAACTTCTAATGGAAAAATGTAATCATATAATAGAACCGATTGGCGAATCGAAACCAAAATATATGATGAGTCCGTCTAAATTTGTACAAAACATTATATTTCATTTCCTCAAATGAACATATTATCATTTTCTTACATACATATACATACCACATAATTATATCAAAGTCTTGGAACGTATGAAATTGATTACTGTTTTTCATTTAAAGTTTTGCAAATTAATAAAATACAATTATTTTCGATATTATGATTTTTCAAAGCAAAAACGCGCCTTTATTGTTAACCAATTATACATTTGGTTTATCATTAACGTTAGTATAGCATTTTTACCTCAACAAATTTTCCTTATTTTCAGGACAAGCATGCGAAAATTACGATGCAATTGAGCGGTATTTAAATGCAAAAACGACATATTTACTTTGCTCTCTCGAATCTCATTGTCACGTTCTCATGTCGTAATTAAATGCGCTCGTTCATATGGCGTTAGGGCTTCATTGAGCTTTCACCGCAGTGGTCAAAAGTAAAAACTATTTAAAATCCGTTTCATTGAAATAACATTACATATAAATTTTACGGTGTACAACAAATTTAGTTTGAAAACATTGAAATATGGCTTAATGAGCTAATATGTATCAAAATTCGATGTTCTGAAATGCATGCTGCACAATTTATCAACGTCCATTTACAAAGCTTTGTTCGCAATACAGTATTTACTTCATTACATTCTAATAATGAAATTTGAATACGTACCTTTTAAAATGGATCATTCGAAAGTTCTATAAGTATATAGCATAAATACTATCGCATAAAGCATTGTTAAACTATTTAAGTCCTTTAAGATACATTTTCGTATGCCCATGATTTATTTTGCACAATTAAACAACAGTGTTAGTTGTTCGATACTGCAATACATAAATGAATTACATGATAGAAGCCAGTATTTCTATTCGACGAGCTCCGTTTATCGATAAATCATTATCCGTTAGAAAGACGATTCATAGTTGGATTTTATTTTTTTTACAACCGTCGATTCACTTCAAAGTACACTGCTATACAACAAATTAGTTGATCCTCTTTATAATATAAGTCCAAACACACACGGCATTTAATACAGTAAGGCTATTCAACATACTTGCGTTGTAAAGCAGAGCGTTGTATTTATTTTTCCGAATATAGAAAGAAACAACGTAAATCAAGTTTGGTAACGTTTAGTATGCAATGATCGGGCTCTGAGTTTAGCATACGTTTAAAGATTTAACAGTCACACCGAACAAAACGGATATGTACTCACTATCGTAGCGCAATATCGACATTCTAAGGCCGCCACCGAGCGCTATTGGAGCGGCTTACCAACACAGGGTGACCTACACAGATTCACAACAACAATATAACAATTGGCCTCTCCAAAACTTGGTGACCTAAAACAATCAATATCTCGACATGTTATCATTTATTGCATACCTTAAGTTTGTTCATTAAAATTGTCAACTTTATGATCATTTACGTTTATGAAATAGTCAATAAATGGTAAATGTACAATTGACCATTGTATTTAGATCATGTTTAGCTCACGGAGCGCATATGTTGAATATGTGTGGTCACCATATGGCCAGTGTCCGTAGTATGTCGTCAGTATTCAACTTATAGTTCGTAACACATCGAAAGGCAACACTAACACATACGATCTTAATTAAACGTTGTTAGATTATTTATCTTCACAATCTCTAAGAACAGTTTGAATACGGGCCACGTGCGTCCAAAAAACTAGGTTTACAGTTCAAATATGAAAAAAACGTGTTCCTCGCTATAGAGACCACATGTATGACTAAATTTTGATAAAACTTGGATATAAAGTTAACAGTTACAATATCTTGGCCATGGTTGAATCAGATTTTCGTGTGTCCATACACTAGAGCACCACTATAAATATAAGACAAACGTCTTAAGCACTCTTGATGCTGCGTTTTCAATCCAATCTAAATGAACACTGGTGATAACTATTTTAACAATAACTAGGCCAAGTAGGAAATTGTGTTGAGTCAAAACTATGTTGTCAATATAAAGAAGTGAAACGCAGTTGAATCTCACGAAAAAGTGTTTTTGAAGGAAAATCCATAACCTGTGTAGAAGTATATAGTCAATATGCCACATTTTTTAAGTGTGCCCAACTGCACTTTCCAAATGCCGATATGAGTGGCGCCATGGCAAGGTATTGAAAGTATTTGCAGATAATTTGCACAAAGACAAAAAAGCTTTTGATATCACAGAAGGCCCCGAATACATTAACTTTGTGAGGATGGGAGACGCAAAATTAAAAAAATGTCATCAAACACAAACTTGTTGCAAGAATCAAGTCCTTATGAATTTTTGCGTAGGTAAGCAACTACCGTTCCCCTACGAAGTGACGCAAAACATCCAACTGACTTATTGTTATGGTTCATATCTCCAAAGCTTGGTTAATATATATGTATTGCCATCAACACCGAACGATCCGTACAGTCATAAAACCAAATCATCGTGGCCTTTCTGGTCTATTTTAATTTAATTTCAAGCCCGATTTGTTTTTAAAATCATGCCCTCAATATGAGATAACGCCTGTTTAGGAGACCACTGCGGCGATTCTTTATTTAAAATATCACTTGACTAAAAGTGTCAAATACTTAAGATATAAAGTTGTTGTTGTGTATATGATCGGAAATTAGGATCGAGTTGATCAATGCATCGATCATGATAACAAGGTATAATATTACCAAATTTGAAGGACAAATTCTAAAGCAGTCGCCGTAGGATCGATTTGATCAATGCAGCGACCATACTGACAAGGTAAAATATTACCAAATGTTAAAGACAAATTCTAAAGGATTCGTCGTAAAACCACATTGGGCTAATCTAAAACGTGGTTAATAGAAAATAACAAGCTAGAGTAACTCGGCGCCCAATCTCTTAATATAGTATCGCCGGAGAGCATATGACAAGCTTACAGTCCAATTTTGCAATTATGAAACACATCATCACAGCTTTTTAGGTAGCCTTCGGTGAAAAGATGAAATATCAATTATTTTTGAATGTGAAAACAAAAGTCGGCATTAAGTTACAATTATATATATAAGCCTATTCAACGCTTTGATGACAAGCGTGTAAACATACTTTTGGTCTGTTAATTTTAAAGTTTAAGATATAAATATAACTATATCTACCACCGAAAAAAATATCATCTACAGTAAATATATAATTGATGACCATACATATTTTATAGAAAACCCGTTCTTCCGTTTGACACGTTTTTAATTACACATTTGCAACATGAAGCTTAAGTAGATTTAAGGTATAACATAATATATAAAATATATATAATATCGAGGGACAACTTGTGTATGAAGGTATTAACCAGGAGCAGGGGAGACCACTTGGGAAGTGAAAAACATGCACAGAGTTTAAACTCCATTTAAGTTAACAGATTAACGATAAGCCCTATGCCTATCACAAATATGTGCGTCTAATGTGTCACCATTTTGCCCCACAACATACATATACACAATTCGCTATAAATTTCAAGATAAATGCACTCTTTTATTACATTAAATAAATTAATTCATCAAATACATGTATTATCAACTTAAATGCTGTGTGAAAAAGTGTAATTCATACTCGGATTTCTTTAATTGTGCGATTGGACTTCGGTAGGTCTGTAACTGACCTACAATAAAGTATTGACAACCAAAGTGAATATTGCGACCTTTGGGGTCTTGAAGTTAATATCAGAAAAACTAAGGTAATTGTAGGAAAGAGGACCGTCTTTTAACAATGAAAATTGGTCATTTAAATGCTAACAATTAGATATAGTTGATGACTTTAATTACTTAGCAACAGTTTTTAATTACACGAGTTCGTTTTCACTCAACGCTGAATCTCTTGCTGGGAGAGGTATTTAAGCCCAAAAGGTTTTACTGATTAATCTAAAAAACCTTTATATTAATCCCAGTATTGCTTTGCAACTTTTTTGACGCATTCATGGTTGCGACCTTAAATTACGGTTGCAAGATATGGGGATTTGACAAGTTTAACGAAATCGAACGTATACATCTAACATTTTGTAAAATTCTCCTAGGTATCAAAGCATCTAGCAGCAGCATGGGAGTATATGGGGAACTAGGAAGGTACCCACTTTAAATTAATAGAAACGTCCGTATAATAAAGTACTTGTGTAAACGTATCCATTAAAAGAGCATAATCATATCAAAATTGTATGAACGTTTCAAAAGTATGAACTTATGTAAACGTAATTGGGCTTTAAATGTGAAAAAGTTATTGGATACCTACGGATTTTCATACGTATGGTACAATCCCTCTTCTGTCAGTCTAGATACCTTCCATATTGTAGTTTAGTCAACTGTTATAGACTTTTTTAAGCAATCTTGTTACAATTAAATAATAATTGCAACTCATTAATGGCAAACACATTATTAAAATGCACATTTGAATTTGAACCTTATCTTGATTATTTGCCAAATAAATTGACATAATGTCTTTCAAAATAACGATTATCGTCTCTCAAGTTAGCAATTGAAACAGGTAGACATAACAATATAGAAAGATCTTAGCGATTAAGCGCAAAATGTCATGTCATAAATATTGAAGACGAGCACCATTGTATAATGATATGCCCAGCCTTCAATTTACTGAGAAAATAATTAATCAAAGCCTACTATTATACAAAACCAAGTATGTTTAAATGTGTTGAACTAGTGGGTACTTCAAATAAAAAGCAATTAAGGAACCTGAGCAAGTTCATATGGAGAGCCTTAACGCTGTCCTTATCTAGCAAACTAACCCCGGATATTCAAATATTAACTAATTAACTTCTCTTTTTCTAATAGTTTGGTAAATAAACTCGTCTTTATAACGTTTAATAGCCGTACTATGCTCATCCTCCAAATTAATCCGTAAAAGTTCTTATAACATTCACTTTATTCGTTTTGAAATTTGGCAATAAAATGGATAGCGTTTCCATAGTAACCTAAACAATTGCGGCTCAGAAATGTTTGAATTCAATGTTGAGTTTAACTTGCTCAAACGATTTCCCTTAGACTAGCACAATAGTCATAGAACTGACATTGTTTACAATTTATCAATGCATATACTTATTTGTTCACGACCGTTCATTATTTTAAGGCAAGTACGAGAACTTAAAAATATTAAAACTTCCAAAAGTACTGGTTAAGATTAAATTCCTGCCAGATTTTTTAAGGATTCTGCTAGTGTTATGAAGCTACCTTGTGTTCCTGATGATATGAAAGAAGCTAGAGTGAAACCATTGTTTAAGAAAAATAGTAATCTTGATGTTGGAAACTATAGGCCTGTACGTATTTTAAGTATCGTATCCAAAATCTTAGAGAGAGCAATTTATACACAACTGGAGAAATATTAAGTAGATAATAATTTATTGTTTGAACTCCAGTCTGGGTTTAGAAATTCACATTCTACTGACACCTGTTTAGTCCACTTAATGGATCATATTAGAAATAATAATTCTGAAGGACTTTATACTGGCATGGTAATGTTAGACCTGCAGAAAGCATTTTACAGTAGAGCACAATATACTTTGTGATAAATTAAAATTAATGGGCATTGAAAATACTGATTGGATTATGTCTTACTTATCTGGTAGAAAACAAACTGTATGTGTCAACAACATCTTCTCAGATTTTAAACCTGTGACTTGCGGGGTACTCCAAGGTAGTATTTTGGGACCCCTTCTATTGTTATGCTATGTTAATGACATGTATATAAGTATTGATTATGACTGTACATTGATCCTTTATGCTGATGATAGCGCTATTTTGTATGCACACAAAGATCCACATGTTATATCTGAAAAAATAAGCAAGGTCATGGAATCATGTTCAAACTGGATATTTGACAATAAATTATCCCTACATTTAGGGAAGATTGAATGTATTGTAAATGGATCAAAGAGAAAGTTTAAACAACTATAATTTTAAAATTGAATGTAATGGGCATACAATAGAACCCACAACTGCTGTCAACTATCTTGGTGCTAGTATTGATAATACATTATCTGGTGAAAATATTGTGAGCAACATTGTTAGCAAAGTAAACTCTCGTCTTATATTTATGTATAGAAATGCAAAGTATTTAGATATAAGGACTAGACAATACTTATGTTATGCCTTGATTCAGTGTTAAATTGACTATGCTTGTTCCTCTTGGTATTCAAGTTTAAATAAAGGTCTAAAAGAAAAAATACAGATATGTCAAAATAAAAATTGTCAGATTTATCTTTAAAATGGGTCCTATAGAAAATATAAATCAATGTAACCAGTCAGATATGTCGTTGCTAAATGTTGAGAATAGAAATAAGCAATTATGACTGAATCATGTATTTGAAATTGTTAAAGGCAAGCGTCCATCATACTTGAAAGAAAATTTTGTATATTTGAAAGATACTCATTCATATTCAACAAGGACAAATACATACAATTTTAGAATACCCAAATGCTATGGTAAAGGAAATGTTACCTTTTACTACAGTGCAATAAGTGATTGGAATGCTTTGCCAGATACAATAAAGAAAATTGATAATAAACATAAGTTCAAATTAGCTGTTAAGAACCATATATTGTGCTTAGCAAAAACATTTTAATTGTACTTTTGAGAATAGTTGTGTTCTAGTCATCATGACAAATATATTACAGAAACATGTTCATATTGTGTAACTTTCACACAGGATTATATTATAGTAGGTTTAACCTAAACTGGACCCCGTTGGAAATAAGCTTTCGAGCTTTCATGGGCAATCCTAGGTTTTTACACTATATTAACTAACTTATTTTCATTGTACATACTAAGTTTCCCTAAAGTTGTGAATTTGTTTTAATTATATATCATATTACTAGTCTGTGCTGAAAATCTGTGATAACAAATATATGTGACATGTTAACTGTGATAATCAAGCAATATATTATATACCATTAGAGTAACATTAAATAATAGTTTAAGTGTGAGGCATTCGATGATCTGTTCCCTTCAAATCTAATTTGAGGCGATACGCTTCGTTCAGACTGTTTTTATCTTGTCGCACTTTTGTGTTCATTTTCATTGTACAATCTTATTTCATATTATTTTATGGCAGCTTTTAGACCATAGGTTTTGATCAGCAGCAATCTCACAATTTTTTGTTTGTTAAAAGTGTTGAATGATAACTTGTATATTATGTGTTTTAAACCTGAATAAAAATTAATCAATCAATCAAGGCCTAGTTTAACTCTTCTATAATTGCCCCCCTTCCCAAACCTTCACAAAATCAACAAATAAACAAACAGCGATAATTCTTAGCTGTTTTTAAACCTGCTGTGGCTATATGTATCTTATAAGATTAATATACGGCCTACTACACTGAGATCACAATTACTGATTGTATATATTTTCAAATATTTACTTTAAAATGAGCAATTATGTTCATAAAGAAAACATCTGTAAACATGCTACTACTACTACTATTACTACCAATACTACTGCTACTACTACTACTACTACTACTACTACTAATACTATTAATAATGATAGAAATAGTAATAATAATAATAATTATTATTAAAATACTTATAATTATTATTATTTTATATTACTATTATTATTAATAATAATAATAATAATAATAATAATAATAATAATAATAATAACGATAATGATAATAATAATATAATTAGATTATTATTATTATGATAAGTAGTAGTAGTAGTAGTAGTATACTTATTATTATTATTAATATTATTATGATTATGATTATGATGATTATTATTAATATTATAAGTATTATTATCATAATCATATCACATGGAAGCTAGTAGTAAATACAGATAAGTCTAAAATAATGATCTTTCGCAAAGGCGGTCGCAATTCAACCATTATTTTCGTTATAATAACAAAGCTATATATATATAGTATACGTCTGGCTGGTCATTTTGCGACGCCACAAACACACTAGCTGGACAAGCACTTAAAGCTATTTTTAAACTGAACAAATATTTATACAAATTTACGGAAATTCCAGTAGGCAACACACTTGAGCTTTTCGATAAACTTATAACGCCAATATTGAATTACGGTAGCGAGGTATGGGGCTTTTTTAGGGCTTTACCAATAGAAAGGGTTCATATGCAATTTTGCAAACAATTATTGGGTGTAAAACAATGCACACACAATGATTTTGTATATGGTGAGGTTGGACGTATTAATTATCAATTCAGAAGATATTTAAATATTATTAAATACTGGGTAAAACTTTAAAGGACTCCAGACAACAAATTTATTAAGAAAATATATTTAACTCTTTTAAATGATAGCATCGTATATCCTTTAAAGAAAAATTGGTGTACTCTTTTAAAGGATTTGTTAAGTAATTTAGGATTTTATGACGCTTGGCTTTTCCATGGTGTTGGTAATGTAAACCTTTTTATATCTGCATTAAGACAACGGCTGATGGGCACATTTATACAAAACTGGAATAATAGGCTTTAAAACTCAAGCAGAGCAAACTTATACAAACACATTGCAATATTTCGTTTTCAACCGTACCTAAATTATTGTCAAATAAGTAAATTCCGAATATTTTTTTCTAAATTATGGCTGGCATCACATAGGCTGCACATTGAAAGCGGCAGATGGGCACGACCCACTCCTATTCCACTAGAACAAAGAAAATGTACTGTATGTAATAAAATTGAAGATGAGTTTCATTTTGTAGTTGGTTGGGTGCAGTTTATACTCAGAACTAAGAAAACAATACATTCCATCATATTTTCGTCACAGACCAAATATGCATAAATTTGTAGCACTTATTACTTCAGAAAAAAATTGGTGATTACAAAATTGTGCATTTACATTTTTAACGCTTTTCAAGTTCGTACAAACAACACATATGTAATGTCAAAATAGTTCATTATAAGGTTACAAATATTGTGTTTTATTTTATGAAAGTGTCAATTAAGCAAACAATATTCATGTGTACTTTCCCCTATGTTTTTAATATTTATAATTATGTAAAATCCATATAACTTTTTGTTACGATGTATCATTTTCATAATCTTATCGGTTATGATCCATTTGTGTGAAGTGCGATATCACACTCATACGCAATGTATATCAAACTCTCACAATAAACTGTCTATTTTGTTTTATTTTTCTTTGACGCTCATAATTGTTTGATTTCAAGGCAGCTGTCCTTAGTATTAGAAAGGAATATTTAATGTCCTTTTTGATAATTATTATAATTTTGTTATCATTTATTTAAACATGTTCAAGCCTTATGGCTATCTATTTTTCGATCTCGAATAGGTAGCCAAGACAAGGCGTTAGAAAAAAGTATAGTTTCAGTTATGTCAATATGAAAGTTTTTTCTTATATTCATTATTGTTTAGGTTTCATAACTACTTATTGTTTCCCTTTTTCGAATAAGTAGTCGAGTCTATGCTAGTATTTAATAGTAACTTTTTGTACATTCTTTAATAGAGCTTTTGTAACAATAGATATGTATAATACATAAAAATGATATATCATGCTTGTATTACTCTAATGTGTAATTATAAAGAATCATAGTTATTTGTATTTTGTTATATAATCTGATTACACAAATTACATTGCATTATTATCATTATTATAATTATTACACGTTTGCCTTTTGCAGTTTGAGATGTGATTTAATCAACAATTTTGAGTTGCATGTTATGTAAATTTACATGATATACCTTGCACCATTTTAGTAGAAAATATGTATTATTATTATTATTATTATTATTATTATTATTATTATTATTATTATTATTATTATTTTATTATCATTATTATATATTATATATTATAGTATTTCCCTTATTTGCTTTTATCTATTTTCAAGTCGTCGATTTAGTCCTTGAATATAACGTAAATTTCAACAAGGTCTTCATCCCGTTATAAATATTCCAATATTTTTGTGGAAGTTCTTTTTTCTTCATGCGGAAAACCAGCAAATAAACTTAAAATTTGAATAAACATATTCCATCTTTTGTCTATATAGAACCCATAATCTTTTCTCTGCCATAAACATTCGTGAACAAGGTACATGCTATATGTGTACAATGTAAATTGTATATAAAAAGACAAATAAAATCTAACAACATAAAGCAACAGTTTACTTTGTCGAAAACGATGTCCACACGCGCTACGTCCACAGGTTTACATTGTTTGATATCAAGGCATGGCACTATATTATGTTATAACAGCACAATCAACAAGATTAAGCGAACAGTGCGAACTTATATTTGAAACGTTTACAAAGGCAATCGATACATTAAATCATTGATTTTGTTAACGCATGCGCATCTTCGCTATTTGTGAACGTGCTTATGCAGTTGTCATAAATATGTTCAAAATGTGAATGGACGCCTCGGTACATGTTAGTCATAACCCGATTAGACTGTAATCTTATCTTATTTTCGCTCTTAATTTTAATAAATGTTCTTAAGATAAAGTTGTTTTAAAATTCATGGTCTATGCTTTTAAAAGGCGATGTTTAACCACATAACATTAATTTGTCCAAAGATAAAACAAATATATACATATGTATACGCGTATTAATAAAGAAAATGTTCAATTACCAAATACTAATTTGCATAAAAGTAGGGAGTAACAAAACAAGTCAATCATTTTACATGTTTGAAAGCTTACAACATATGGGAAAAAAAGGGTTTTCGTCCATGATGAATAAATACAGTCTTCTTGAATTTACATTGCAATAACGGTTAACATGTAGAAAGACACATAAAGCACATTCATAGCGTATGAACACACTTATTATACAAGAACAATCATTAACATTAATATTCGGTTATGCTATTTATATTGACCTTCAACCGAATTATTTTTACAGTTTAAAACAATTATTGTGGTCGTAAAATTCTATGGTAAATTTTATTTCGAACACTATTTTATTGTATTAACATGCCCTCAAATTGAGTGATATCCTGTTCAAGAGATCATTGAAGCGCCTTTGTTTTTAAATATGTCACTTTATTTACCATGTCATATACCTCAAGGTTATTTATTCAACCAATGCAGCGGTAGTTACAAGTATAACATAACCGAACTTGAAGAACAAATGCTAAATAATGAGTCATACTTCCATATACGGCTATCTCACACGTGGGGATTTCATAAGAATGGGTCGATGGTTTGTATAAACATGTTCATACATTTTTTCGTCGATGAGCGTGGGACAAGTAGTCCCAAGTAACGTGAACCTTACCTGGCTGACATAATTATACAATAGCCAACTCTGCAATTATGAAACACGTCATAAAAGCAATTGTGTAAGCCTTTGCTGTGAAAATGAACAGTAAATTGATTACAAAATAAAATCCACAGGTCGACATGTGCTCGTCGCATATCCGATTAATTTCGATTTTGAATTAAAGAAGGCGTTAGATCTCGCTCGGATATGTCTAAGATTTAAAAACATATTGGTGTGAGTGAAATGTTATGTCAAAATCCACATATGGTGCAAATATCCATAACACTTATTGTCATAATAGTCCTTTATAAGCTTCTTATGGTAGAAATCACTTTAATTATGCCCTTTTATTCGTTTTACTAGAGTAGAAGAAGTTGGGGTCCGGACAAAAAATATTACACGAAAAACACATACACCAATTCGATATTTTTCAGTAGTCAACACATTAAAGCCAGTTCAACTTTGTATGAGAAACATTCAGTTGAACGGGCGTTACGTATGCCTCTTAACATAACAACTCATTAACATTTTAAACATTTATTCAAAACAGGTTTTATGCCGTTTTGCTATGTAATAGATTAACCGATTTAGCCAAAAGGTGGCCATTTTGACAGTTACTGTAAGTCTTTATGTCATGTTTCGGTATATTTTGCTATATAATTAGAAAGAAGTAAGACGGGACAATATCTTGGTTCCTGGGTTATGATTGTTAATAATTATACAGAAATAAAACCACTTGACATTTCAAAGAAACTATTGTTTATATGTTAATTGACTTTAAATTATGAATTATGTTCAAAAATATTTGTATTTAGACCAAAAAAGGCTACAGTTTCAGGTAAACTGTATTGTAAAATTCAAGTTGAGTATTTCTTGAAAACTTGAAGCATGAAGTATTAGAAATCGCTATTTAGTATATGCATAGCGTTTTACGTTGTAACTGTTGAATGTACCAGTTGTCAATACAACACATATTCACGTGGATTGTTTGAACTTAGGTATAGTTTCGTTGAGATTGCCTTTCTATAAAATAACTTAAGATGGGTGGTTACCTCAGTCGCACGTGGTAAACGCTAAGTTCGTGTAAGAATCGAACGATTGTTCACGTTCTTTGATACTTAAATAAAACTAAAATCGAACATTAGCTCCGATATCGACAAAGAAATGCTTTACTTGCATCAAATAAAATACAAACCGACACGCTGTTAAAACGCATTTAATATAAACGCGTTCACTATCGTTTGTATTTTCGTTTCAAAATAATAGTTTTAGTTAAAGTTCAATACAATCTGATTTTGTTTGTTGACACTTAATCAAACGCGTTATTTATTACATTGACATGAACAAACAACATGCTGTTGTAAGTGCTCTTCGGTAAAACACATTTCAAACACCCCCCATAAACAGTTTGTGAAGACCATATAAATCTTTGCGGTACGTATTTGCGTAAACACTCGTACAAAGTGGACTAAAGACGCTAAGCGGGCCATACATTTTGAAGTATTGTTTGAAGGCATATTTATTGTTAAATTATGAGTTTGGGGGAATTCAGGTGTACAGCTGTGACTCAGCTTGAAATTTTAAAGAGTGTATGGCGAAATAGAGAATTGCAAGAATAAAAGGGGGCTGTTTCAAAGGAACATATTGGTTCACAGAAAACACCAGATCATAAACACATCTACTTGCGTCTGTAAGCCTGAATTTATTCTCGTAATATTTAAATCGCATTTGAATGCTAAAACCAAAATAATACGTATTAACACCGCGTACATCATGGGTAAGGTTCGGCATGCATTTAACCGGTTTGTGTCCCACGTTTTTTGCGTTGAACGTTCAAATGTGTAGACACATAAATGTTGTATGTGTAATGTTTCTGTTGTATAAAGTTCACTGGATGATGTCGACAATTGGTCACCTAAAAGGTTAACTTAAAGTTACAGATGTGTATATCCTGATAGTGATTCTGGGTTTTCGTTATTCCTAAAATTCATGTTTTCGGTTGATTAGCAACCTGTCTTAAATACAACCTGGCATTTATATGTTCGCATTCAATTAAGATTCGCGACACGCTTGCGCGGTAATGGCTTGTGAAAACTTGTAACTACATAAGGAGTTTACAAAATAGTATTTATTTGTTTGTGATAATTGGAATTAGAAGTAGGTACACATTTATAGCAGTGCAGTGTAATTAATCACAACTTATGGACACTTTAAAACTTGTTTTGTACATGAAATATATTTTTTAAGAGTGTCGTCTCTTTAACATGACAGAAAGGTTACTCGAGCAATGGTCCTGAATTGCTATTTTTTTTTAAAGAGTACAACTGCATGTACTTTACCCTAAGATCTTGTATTTAACTTCGTCCATATAAAGCGTCAGACGGTTTCTTATTTGTTTGAGTGTTGAAACAATACGAAACTGTTATCATAACACACTTATTCGTGAGCGAACTATTTCCGAACTTTCCGAATGTTATACATATTTATAAACATATCGATAAAACATGTTCAATTTGCATGGCAAGAAGTATACATGGATTACAAGGTTTGAACGTTTACAACACATGTGACAAAGAAGGGTTTTCGATTATAATTTATAAATATATCTTGCGCATATTAAATTTGCAGTAAGTTGTTAAAAGTTAGAAGACACTTTAGATTCATTATCAAAGCTTATACTCAAATTATTATTGTAGCACTCCGCAGCAATACAATATCTTCAAAATATCTCTTTTAACCTTAGAGCCGAACAAAATAACAATGAAAAAGAAAACCATTCCAAGTTATATGGTTAATGTTATTTAAAAGCTTACTTGATTTGTAGATGTCCTGAAATGCAGATACATGATCATTGGTCTCTTGAACAGGATATATGAAAAATCCTGTTCAAGAGACCAATGCAGCGTGTTTTTGTTTATATAAAACTTTATTCACCGTATCAAATACCTCAAATATGAACTTATTCCTATCATGTGAATAATATTGGAACGTGTGTGTTACCGAGCTTGAAGGACAAATCCTAAGGCTAAGCTTATCTCACAAATGTTAATTTCGTTAGATTATAGTCAGAATGTGTCAGTGGTAATTTTGGACCTTTATATGCATGTTTGACGAAGAGCTTGCGACATGTGCTCCTAAGTAACGTAAACCATACTTGGCTTACACATTATACATTCCCATTGTGCAATTATGACACGTATCATTAAAGCAATATTGTAAGTGTTTGCTGAAACAATAATCTTTATATAAATAATGAAATCCAAACGTCGACTTGAGTTGGTCGTAAACATTTATGGGATTATATAAGGCGAAAGTTTTTGCCTGGATTTCTTCAGGCAAGTTAAATTGTAAGGCAAAATGTTCCTGTTGTGTAAACATAAAAAAAACGTTATTGCGATGACAGTTCATTATACTTAAATTGAACCAATATTAATAAGTAGTATGTGTCTGCCGTTTTCTGCGGGAAAATGACTGTATCAATAATACAAAAAAAAAAACATGTTTATGTACAAACATCAAACTCAATTAATACCAATGTAACAGTCCATGGTCAACAATTAGTAAAACATTTGTTGCATATTAATGTTCACCATGATGCATACACAATATGCGTTACTCTAGTATAATTGAACCAACCTGGTCTTACTGATTGAGTGACATAAAGGACTATTGACATTTATTTCTACGTATAATTTATTACAATTACAATGGCAGAAATGTCATCTGAGTCGTCGATTGAATATACGTTCTTATCACGTTCGAATGGGTGTCATTCGATACAATAAATGTATAACACCTGTCATAAACAAATGTATTTAGATAATACACACATGTTGCGGTAAGTAGTTGCTTACATACGCAGCGCAATAGACTAAAGCTTGTCGCACGCGATTTACAGTTTGATCATGCATCGTTGTAAGACATAGTTGTGTCATAAATGTTTATAAACATTTCATATTAAATGCAATTCAGATATGCTTTTAAAATTATAGGCTACTGTCAAGAGCTGTTTCTGCATTTCCAGTTATACCACTATGTCTTTATTAATATACTAGTAATAGGAATGAGACTAAAGCAAATATTATAGCAGTTAAGAAGTAGTTGCAACTAGTTTTTAAAATAAATACATGTATTATTGTAAAGTCGTGGTGATTGTACAACTTGAATGACCGACTTCCGGAGCTCTTTCAAAATACTGACATAAAAGCGTACATTCAAGCTCATTCCAGTTCATTAACTTTTATGGAACTTAAAAAGTACCCAGTGTTGAGGCACATCATTAGATTGTTACATGAATTTACTTATGGAAATCACATATAATAGCGAAAACATATGTTTTACAGACCACATGTTTGTAAAATAAGTGCAAGATGACGAATATAACTATGAGAGCGCAGCCTATATGTATAAACACATTGTCTTAGACTATAATTCGACTAAGCTTTAAGGGCCCTTGAGTTGGGCTTTTAAACAAACAGCTGATACATGTATCTACACTAATTATGAGTAAAACGTCTTTAGCGCTTAATTAAAGGCAAAGCAAATGAACATTCTGCATTCTTATACGTTTCAGTACAGTTTCCAATCAGCCGATAAAGTATTCCTTTTTTTCCTTTTCGACTACTGACGGGAGCATTTGATGGGAATGAAAAAACTGTCGAAAGGTTATTTCAACAAGTGATCATTATTACGTTTGTATTGAAAATTAATAAATTAATAAAAAAAAATCCCATAATATATTATTATATGGTATATCGCAAAACATCATTTCCTAACATATTTTCATGCAGTAGATATTCATCCGGAATCAAACACTCACGTTGCCAGTGCTATTTAACTTCAATTCAAAACAAGCCTGCGTTCAGTGATCATCCTTTCTGCAAATAATCTCAATAATTATAACAACATAGTTATGTGTTTATGAACAACATTAATATGATACAGTAATAACGATGAGTTGAATGCTATAAATTGCACACAGAATTTCATACGCTTCATTTTGTTTTATGATGAAGTTTATGTTTATTCATGTATTTATTTGTAACGAATACAACGCTTAAGCGCTCTGCGTATCAAACTGGATAATCCCAAGCATATTTCTCTCTCTTCTTACATTTCATATTTATATATAACAAGTGTCATTAAAATAACCAGTTCAACACTCATAAATGTGCCATGTGCGTCTAATTTACAACATGTTTGTTTACTTACTTTTAATTGAAAGTCAAACAAATATTCTAGTTTTTTGTCACGGGCGCTTGCATGGATATATTACCACCATTGTGTCACAATAAATCGTATGTTTTGCGTCCTTCAACTTCAATAAATATCCATGATTTATATGTATTGGACTTAAGTCAGAATATAATTACACCCATATATGAACTATTGAAACTTTTAACGATAACCTGCTCGGTTCAATCTTAATCGTCTCGAATTACCCGTATTTATTAATGTGTCTGAAACTTGAAATTGTGTAACCGCATTGCATGGTGAACGTATGTTTTATCAATCGATTATTTCAGCTTATTTGTTTAAAATATTGTTTGTTAACAAATAAAGAAAATGGTATGCGATTAATAGTCAGTTTTCCAAATAAGACATCTTTGGACATGCACATATTAGGAAAGCTGTTATATGCCTTTTAAACATATAAATTTGATTTTATCGGGAATGATCCAACGTTAAACCAAAATAATACGAACACATATACACAAATTAGTAAAAAAACAACACATACGGTCGCTTTAAACAGACAACATTTAAAGCCAAACAAATCATTTGGCCACTTTCACAGTGGTTAGATTAGAAGAAGGACTACCTATTTAGCGAACGTGTTGCCACAATCGTTCTCAATTACGAACATTGAATCACATTAATATTTAAATCAGTAGCGTTATAATAAGCATATGTGGAACCAAGCATTCAGTCGCAATAAATATGTTTAAATGTAGTGTAGACATTAGAGCAATAGTGTTAGCTCACTACCTTAATAACGTTTCTTATAAGTAAAACACTTTTCATTCACAATGTCTAAATTTTATCATAAACGTTGAAAGTAAGTAAGTTGTGTAAAATTTGAAACATACACAAGAGGTCCTTCACTAAAAATGTATCCGCACATTATCTGAATGCTTTCTTCTTTCATAGTATAATGGTTTAACGTGAAATAATACTAAACACCATGCTATCTATATCGCTAAAACAGTCTAGCTTCGTTAAGTTTCGTCATTTANTATATATATATATATATATCTGATTTGGAACACTTCATATTTTGGAATGTTATATAAACTTTCTGATAATGCATGTATACATGAAATCCATGTATGGGAAAATCATAACATGATGGGGTTAATTACCACTGAGTAGATAATACTACATATGTAAGTATGCTACATTCTTTGTTGTAAGCGTACGTGTGCACTAAACACTTTCTTTAAAAGTTTCTTGTGATAGTATCCTTCTATTTAAATGCCGGTGAATCGGAATGTTTACAATTTGTTTACCTTTAAAAGCTACACCTTTTGTGTGTGCCTGCGTTGTAAAATGCACAGATGCATCACATATTGTGCGTACAAAAGGAGTTCGTGCTTAACACGGATTCATTCTGCATGACTTGCAATAGTAATTACTAATAAGGGAACTAATGTTTAATGTAGCATTTATTATCGGTTAGTAAGGGGCGATATTTTAATGCATATGAATACAATCAGTAGCGACTTCATTCTTGTTGTTTCATCGCCACGGAACGACAAAGTGTATATGTATTGGCTTATAAAACGAAGGTATTATAAGTACCGGTACTTCAATTCTGACAGAATCTATCAAATATCGAACTCTAAATATAAAAATTGCATTTTCTGTTGTTTTGTTTTAGGTTCGGAATTTCCTTTGTTTATAATTATGAGACTTTAAAAAACATATCGCGGTATTTAGCCTTTATCACACATACAGATAATAATAATGGAAAGTTTGTGAGTTTGCGTCCGAGCAGCTTTTTTTAAGTCCCAAAAACACTTTTCCAGAGCTATGTCCTTTGTGTCAATCCAGAAATTATGTAATTCATTGACATATCGCAATAAAAAATCGTTCGACAAAAAGTTATAGCCAAAACGCCTGATCTGGGAGGTATCTACATGTAGCATTACATATATTAAGCATTGACCAGTAATCATTCAACTTATAGGTTCATGACGTCATGTCAGTCTAAAATAAAACCATATGGGTGAATTTTGCGATCAAAGGAAAAAATAAAGTAACATTGAGAGATTATTCTGAACAAATAGTAAAAAAATATTACACCAAATATGTCGGCATAGTACATTTATTGCACACGGTAGAGCACAAAGTTTTAAAGTTTATTATTTTAACAAGAATTTTTAAAATGATAATTTGCCACATATGTGCAAAAAAGGTACCATTTACCATTTCAGTGTCATATGGTACTTTTTTTTTGCACCAATGACGCGATATTTAACTAATATTTGGTTTTATTTAAACAAAAAACTAAATTTTCTCACTTTTCAAGGTTTCCAATGTTCATCTCTTCTTTTTTAGCTGGAAAAACGTTACCCTCAGAACGGCAGCGGATGGCACGGAGTTCCTTGAACTGAATAAGCGTCAGACCAAAACAAGGACAGGGGGTGACATTTCAAACATCAGGAAAGTGCCACCGAGGATGTATGCCACACAAGACGACAGATGCCCCATCGCAACCTACACGTTGTTTGCCTCTAAGCGACCCAGTGGATATTGTCAACCAGGAAGTCCATTCTACATTGCGCCTAGGACCCGGGCTTTTACAGGACCAGATTGCCAGTGGTTTATTATACAGAGTGTCGGCCTCAATAAACTATCCAGTCACTGCAACTGTGACGTCCACACCAGCCTCGCCATGTAAACCTTTCTTCACTCGTGGGATAAATTTAAGTACACAATCACACTTACATAGTATTCTCTATATCACTGAAGTGCATTCTATTTTAGTTGTGCATATTGTTCCAGTCTTAAAGCCGGACGAGTTGATATTTCTCAAAACAATTTGGTTTCCTCAACTGACCAGACTTGATCAGTATTCGTCAGAAACATTCTAAAGCTTAACTCTTCCATACTGATTTTCGCAATTTTGTTGCCAAAAAATGCCAAAAGCATCAAAAATACGAAACCTACATGTACATAACGGAATCCTCACAACTATTATTAACCTGTGACGTATGCACGCTTTGGGTCACATGAGCGCAAATTTCACGTGATTTTCACTTCCGCGCTTTCAAAACAAAAAAGAACTACTAAATAACACGGTTTCTCCATAGCAAAAGGCGTTTTAAACAATGATGCAATGGTGATGTGGTTTTACATGTGACCCGCGCGTGTTTAAATTTAGATCTTTTCTGTCCATGGACAAAATTGAAAAGCCCTATCTTTGTACTGAATTTGGGCATTTCTTGACCGATTTTGACCAAAATGTTTGCACATCTGACATAAATATCATCACATTTTGACTAAGAATCACTTTTTTGCGACACATAACAAACATGAACAAATAGACCAACATCAACTCGGCCGGCATTAATATAGAATGCCAATATAATGAATTATTATTTTACATGTCCCCACCCACTTCTGACAATTTCAGAAAGTGATATGGCAAACTGCCAGTTTAGTGTTTGATCTGTTTCGTAAATAAACCCTATATACAACATAATAATGTGTATGTGTGTGGAGGAGGCGGCGATGCATTGTCCTATTGTTGACCACTATGCTATAATATAGTACTATTATAGTATTTCGTATGGTCTTGTTTGTTTTCTTATCTATACAATACAAACGGATTATCATTAAATGAAATGTCTTGTAAAACTAGCTATTATTGTCATTGCGTACTTGTAAACTGAATAACGAAAGCACCCAAGTGTCATGTTATTTTTATGTATTATGTATCTTGTAACGTTACAGTTGATTACACATACATTTAAAAGCTAGATGTGCAACGCTGTGGTGTTCTATTCAACAATTGTGCTGGGAATCCATCACAAAATTAAAATTGACGAATTGGATTACACCACGTGAGCCAGTCAATGTTCATTTAACCATTGCATCAGTGGCTGTTTATTTATAGATATTAGATCACTGACAATTACTTAAAACGCATCGCTGAGTTTCGGATGATGGTAAAACGTTATCGGTAAATAAGTATTGACAGTAAACACATTCAACGTTGTGTGAACGAAATCAACACATCAACCGATCATTTATTGTATTATTTAAATTAGTGCGTGAGCTGTTTTGGATGGCTTATCGTGCGGTAAGTCTTACGTTTAGTTTATGTTTCGGTATTTTACATGTTGTTGTTCTTACTTATGTAGTTTTGTTTAATTTAAATATATACTGAAATAATGTAAAGAATTAAGTACAAATTATGTTTTAATTTTATTACCTGAGATACCCTTGATTCTTTAGAGTTTAAGCATGATTTCAATTTTCAGTCTTATACTTCATAGAACAATTTTGTAGTAAATACATGCGCATTATATCCTCAAGTACGGTGTTTCCGTTCAACAAATTTTTAAAATGTAACATAAAACACATGTGTTGGATGAATTAATATATTTGGATGGGTCAATGTGGACGTTGCTACCTTAAATAGTGTTTGCTCTAAACAAAAATGATATAATCTTTACAAATAAGTGTTTTTTTTACATTTATTCCACTGATTGACTTATTTAAAATTAACATCTACACATAAAATACATAACAAGAACAATTGGCAGCCGACGAAGACTGGCAAAGCAAATTCCTTACTTGAGTTGAGGTTAATTGAAATCGGTTGGATGCAACCCTCTAAAGCATTAAGATACTGTGGTATTGGCTGTTTTTGATATGAATGTTGTCATTTGCAATCTGTGTAGGCAGGAGGGAATAAAGATCATGTTTAGTAGACTCTACTTGAGTTCTATTGAATCTGCTAACACAGTTTAAACATCTGTTAATAATATATCCCATCTTTCTATGATCATCCGTATTTATGCAAGTAAATAACAGTTACAAAAGATGTTTGGTGTTTAACAGTTATTCTAACTCTAGGTTAAAATCGACACACGTTCTTATACAACATGTATGCCCCTCCATCGTCAATATGTAAAACTGAAAAATCGACTGTTCATCTCGAACTCGACCTTAATTTTTTTTTCAATCTCACTAGAGTCGTCCTTTGCTCAATTCTGACCAGCATACGATGAATATGATCCCAGGACAAAGTGTTCGAGAGACAGTTTATGGAAACGGTGCTACAAGCACCTGTGACATTGATTTCTAACTAATAAACCTAAGATTAATAGTGTTCCTCTTCCCTCTTAAATATTCTACATAAAAACATTGTTGATCGTAAAGGAAAGCATTCCCTAGATATCCAAACACAAAACGATCCAAGGTAAGAACAGTTTGCAAGTATCAATCCACTGTGACATAGACTCATTTGATCTGTTTTTTCTCAAAGTAATTACGCGTCTTCCTTTCCACTCGAGTAAATTGTTCGTATGTTGAAGTTTTATCCAGATATCGTCAGTTGACACATTTCATTTTACAAGCTCATAATACCTTGACATTGGAACCTTTTACCTCAAAATCAATGGGCAGCTGTTTTCCTCCAACAACTAGCATATCAGCATGACTTAGTCTATGTCAAAGCGTTCTGTACATAACGTAAACAAATGTAATGATTTACGTACCGACTGAACTACCTACTGACGAAAAGCAATATACCCCCACTTCCTCACTCGGGGACACAATTATTGTTTATTGTTTGCTTTAGTCAAAAGCATGAAATTCATGTTCAGATGTAAAATAACTTACTTGCACTTTCATTGGATACGCATGGTCACCTTTACAAAGGAAACATACCTTTTGCTTGAATCGGAGAATGGGGGAGAATATACATATACCAGTCTATGCTGTACCAACTGAGCTGGCTTGCCCAGCATTAGTCACACTATAGCATGTAACGGTATAAACGACTAACCCCACCAATTGACGTGATATGTCATGATATATATATATATATATATATATATATATATATATATATATA
>VMBQ01004163.1:0-12898 GCA_007657795.1 Dreissena rostriformis | reverse complement strand
GAACAGAATCAAAGATAACCTTCCAGTAAATTCAATCCTAGAAGGAAACTCTTTGATTTTGTTACACTCTGTAAAGTCGTTAGTGCCAAAAGTGGTTGATCCAATAAACATGCCAGTGTCTTCTGCATCATCCATGACCATGTATTCCAATTTCCAGTTTGCTTCATACATTCCAGTTTGACATAGATCTAACTAAACTTTCATATACAATTTACTTCTGTAACAATCCTCTCTTCTGTATTAACACAATGCTTATCCCGTAATACAAAGCATGGCCAGAGGTAATTAAAAAAAAATCCATTCAACTTTGTTTACATTTGACCTTGTTTTCTCGTCGCGATTTCGCAAACAAGGGAAACAACTGTGCTCTCTATAATGTACTTCATAAAGATAAATGTACCACAATTTACCGATTTTGTCATTTTCAAGAGAAAAGTCACGCTTCTTTTGTCAAAAATGCGCTTAAAATCGTTTTTTTTTTATTTTGTAAAATTTGTGAAGACGTGAAATCGCTAAGGCGGCCATATTTGAGAACGCTACGACAGCCCTAGACCACGTGTAACTTTAATGTTGGAACTTATGAATTCGTAGCAGGTGGTTGCGTAAGTATTTTTTTGTAAAACGCTCGGATTTTATTACGAACTTTGTAAGTTTACTTTCGTAAGAAACCGTTCGTACGAACGTTTATGAAACGGGGCCAATATACTCAATACTCTTGCTTTATCAATATTAAGGTTAATAAGAGAGACTTTTGTAATTAAATTGTTATGAAACAAATGCATGCTTTTTTAACCGAGATATTTTGCCCACAAAGAGCATATTACGCTAAGAAATTCAAATAAACAGTACTTTTTAGATTTTTCCTTAATTTTAATATATTGACATGTATGGTTAGTAAGTTGTATTGCAGTACCTTATGCAGAAATGATTCTGTTTGTTACAAGTTTGGTATTGCGTGTACAACTTGCAGTATGCAGGATTTTTTTTTTGACTTTGTTCTCCCTATTTTCATGGCATTATTCTCTAATTGTGATTTGTGCATCAACTACTTTTTTCGTTATAAATGGGAAATAAGATACACGTCAATGTCATCTTAAGTAAACTTGTCAGATTAAGTTTATTTCCCTATTAAATTACACAATTGTAATAAATTAAGGCAAACAGTAAACTCTTACATCTTTGAAGCACTTTTAGAACACTCGAAAAACTTGTCAAATATTTCGCGAAGACCCTTGATGCATCAATAAACCAGGCTTCACAACCCATACAGAATGTACAAACACAGATAAATCACGATACAAATACGCAAAGGATACTTGTCAACATTATCATAGCAAAGAGGATAAACATTAAATCATTCAGTACTTAAGACTTATTTGTGAGCTGAGTTCTGACAATACTTGGTCTTGATAGTTTTTGCCTTATTTATGGCGTGTTCCTGTCCTCAAAAAGCCGTTTAAGTAACCCGATCACAAAGCAAATGTACAAGAACCTAAACTCATCAATTATATTATCTTTTTTCTATCAAATAAATAAATAAATAAATCAACAGAACTTGAGTGTTTTTTATGTTTAAATAAGGCAATCGAAGATTCGTATTTAACGCCATAATACAATATATATTTATATATTTATATATAAGTATTTTTTTGCAATACATATTGAATAAATATAAGGCACACCATTCCCTTTTTAGAAAAGTCAAAGTGTGTCCTTCTTTAGAAAGTGTGAACAAATCGTGATTATTTTGAAAATAAAACGGAGTCACCTGATTAATAAATAATGTCAATTAGCAATATCTTACTTGATAACAAAATAAACTTCACGGTTTATTTCAAAAGAATACATTTTTATACAATATAACAAAGACTTTCAATTAAGAACATAGTATATTTGAAATTGAGAACTATGTCATAATACTCATGGTTCTGTCGATATATTATATATGTGAATTATTTCTTTTATTGCTGGAGTTATTTATTTAGAGACGTTAAGATTCCGCAGTATTACAAAAGTATGCTGAACAACTGGTATGGTTTAATAACATTATATTCAATTGTTGCCATGTAAATTATATCATAGATATCGGAATATGGTATACCATTATTACCTTACCATACTTCTAGCTTATTTATGAATGAATATCTTTCGCTATTCATCTCCCATTTGAGATAACCATCCGTTAAAATGGTGCCTGAACTTGGTTTAATCTTTTAATACAGCTCCAAGAAAAATGCAATTGAAACAGTTAAAAATAACCACACAAAAAACGCACAGCAACAACTGTGAACTGATGTTAACCTATTTAAAATAGATTGAAAAACATAAAAATAACAGAAATAAATAGTGTATGCTAATATGACATTTTTATTGGCAGACGTTTTCTTTGTTTCATATATTAAACCTGAATGCACCAATTGGTTTTTATAGTTTTCGACAAGCATTCCATTGGGTGATTTGAGCATAATCTCCCCGGAACATTGGCAACATCACAGAGTCTTTGAAGTATAGCATGTAACACTTATCAGTGTAGGGAAATGAAGACTACTATCTGCATGTTCATTTTGGCCAAGTAATTTATTAGCTGTTTATGAATGCCGGAGTCTTAGAGGCTGTCCGGGTTTGCGTGCCAATTTCTACGGAAATTTGTTCGGAGATAATAATGGCAACGGGTGATTCAAAAGTATAAGTCAAGAAAGCTAGAAAAGGCTCACCGCTTTTTTTCTAGTAGGAAATAATTAATACTTTTTGAAATGTGAAACTGTGCCAACATCATTATTTGAAAAGAGAAATATCAACTAAGTTGTGAACATATGCATTTTTAGCATCCTTAAAAGGAATTCAGTGTCCAGTAAATTCCTGAGAATTTGAGTGTAATTCTAAAAATGACCAATAACTGCCATATAAAAGATTGGTTTACAAAGTTCTTCAGGGCCACTTAATTGTGTGAATTATACTTAAATATAAATTATATGTTATAAAATATGTTTTCTAATGTTGTTAGATCTAAGAATTATTCTAGTTGGACGTGCTGCGGGGAACTCTATTCTGGGACAAAGCTTGTTTACTAGAGTGAAGAATGCATGTCAACAAATACAGGTAGGTACAACTTTGCTGTGAGCTCTTTAAAGAGTATGATATAGGTAAGTTGTATGCAGACAAAAATCATTATACTGTCACCCGATTCATCTATTCATATAATTGAAGACTATTACAGCGTACACTTCAATACATGCCATTTTTTTTATAACTGAAAGGGCCAATATATTGAATTATATAAACGCCAATAAACTCATTTACTTTCATAGCTTTTAATCTTTCATTTACTGATAAGGTTTTAAACCTTGCATTTAAATTATTTCGTATTTGAAGAAAATTGCGGTTGTGGCCATTAAATATCGTAACCATATTGTACTCCAAACATCTCTAAACATTTCTGAGCCATTTTTTTTAACATTTTTCAACATTCTTTGATTCATTTACCTTAGAAGAAAAACACGGCCGCGAATCACGAACGCCACCTCTTTTTTGAGATGCATTAATAAACGAGCCGATGCTACTTCCGAGGTGGCGCTAGGGACCGAAAGGTTTTTAAATACACGAATAATTCTACAGGATGTGTAGGTTTTATATGTTTTTTGCACATAATGCGGATTTGTTTAAAAATCGGACAATGAAGTATATTCAGTAAAAATTAATTCATTCTTAAATGTACTATCACAACCCATTCGGATATGTGGGGACCTTTATAAGTTGTGATATGGTGGAATTTTTAAAAGCTAATCAGTGTGTTTTACCTGTGTGACAAGCAAAGATCCATCCATCCAATTTAATTGCGAACTACATCAAACAATTGCTTCAACATATACACAGTTCTGTACTCACAAAGACATTGGCTTCCTGCCGATCTGATAGATAAATTCAATATTAGATCGGCAAGAAGCCATTGTCTTTGCGAATGCAGTTACTTGCATAATGTTTAAAGCAATTGTTTGATGTCGTTTTAATTGGATGGAAATGTGCTGGTTACACATGCAGAAAACATCGATTTGCTTTTGAAAACTCCCATCAAGTCAAAACTTATGAAGGTCCCCACATTTCCAAATGGGTTGTGATTGTATGTCTCTGTAAATTTGTGGATTATTTAATATTCGCTGGATTGCCCTCTATTGTCAGATTTGTATAATGCAAAATATGAAAAAAAACAAAGTAGCATTGGCTAGTTTATTAATGTATCTCAAAAAAGAGGAGGCACTCATTATTAACTGCCATGAGAAAGACAAGAACATTATGCATTCAGATAAAATGTTGACAGTCTTGCCAATGAATAAGTGTTATTTGTATTTTTAGAAGGGGAAAATAAATGGTCGCAACATTTTGATTGTGAAATTCATGTTGAAGAATCCCACAAGCCAAAGTGACGGAGATTTCAGCAAGCATTTCTTTCAAACAGAGAAAATGTTGCAGCCAGGATTCCATGCAGTTTGTTTTGTAATGGATTCAAATAGAATTGCAGATGTGAAAGACCAATTCCAACCAATCATGGCATACTTGGGGGACGAAGCTAATGATTACACTTTTGTAATCATGACTTTTACTAAAAGTGAAGATGAATTCGAAAAATATTTTCGTTATAATATAGAAGTCACACAACCAGAAGTCAGACATTTCTTCAGGTTTTGTAAATATAAGGTGTTGTATATAGACAATTCGGTCTTACTACAAAAAAGGGAAGAACTTATAAAAGACATGCTCATTTGCATTGACAGTAAAAATGCAAAACAAATATGTTCCTATTTCAGCTCACGCTTTTTAACAACACGTGGAAGCGGTGGAATGTGTAGAAGCTATAAGAATTGCTAAAGCTGCAAAAGCTGCCGAAGTTTATAAAGTTGCTAGACATGCTAAAAAAGCTAGAATTCCAAAAGCTGTGAAAGATGCTAGAGAAGCTGAAGCTGCTAGAAATGTTAAACTTGCTGAAGCTGTCAAAGCTGCTGAGGCTGCCATAGCTGTTGAAGCGGATAAAAATATGGAAGAAGCTTAATCTGCTCAAGCTGCCATAGTTATTGAAGCTGATTAGGCAGCTAAAGCAACTAAAGTAGCCAAAGCTGCTGAAGCTGCAATAACTGTTGAAGCTGATAAATCAGTTAAAGCTATGGAAGCTGCCAAATCTGCTGAAGCTGCCCGAGTTATTGAAGCGGATAAAACAGCTAAAGCTTCTAAAGCAGCCAGAAAAGCTGAAGCAGTCAGAACTGTTGCAGCTGACAAAGCAACTGAATCTGATCAAGCTACAAGAGCAGCTTAAGCTGCAAAACAAAAACAAGCTTTTGAAGCGGCAATAGCTTCTGAAGCTGCAAGAGCAGCAGAGACTAAGAAAGCTGCTATAGCCATTGAAGAGACCAAAGCTTCTGAAGCTGCAATAGTTGCAGAAGCTGAGAAAGCTGCTAAAACGGCTGAAGCTGCCAGAGCTGCTGACGTTGCTAGAGCTGCTGAAGCTGAAAAAGCTACTAAAGCTTGTTAAGCAGCCAAACCTGCCGAAGCTGCCAGAGTTTTTGAAGCTGATAAAGCAGCTAAAGCTACTAAAGCAGCCAGAGACGCTGAAGTTGCCATAGCTGTTGCAGTTGATAAAGCAACTTAATCTGATCAAGCAGCCAAAGCAGCCGAAGAGAAAGCTGCTAAAGCTGTTGAAGTGGCCAAAGCTGCTTACGTTGCTAGAGCTGCTGAAGCTGAAAAAGCTACTAAAGCTTTTAAAGCAGCTTAATCTACTGAAGCTGCTAGAGCTATTGCAGCTGATAAAGCAGCTAAAGCTACTAAAGCAGCCAGAGACGCTGAAGCTGCCAGATCTGTTGCAGCTGATAAAGCAACTAAATCTGATCAAGCAGCCAACGCAGCCGAAGCTGCCAGAGCAGCTGAAGCAGTAAAATACTTGAAAGCTTATGAAGCTGCAAGAGCTTCTGAAGCTGCCATAGCCGCAGAGTCTAAAAAAGCTGCTATAGATGCTGAAGAGGCCATCGCTTCTGAATCTGCAAGAGTTGCAGAAGCTGAAAAAGCTGCTAAAACTGCTGAAGCGGCCAAAGCTGCTGACGTTGCTAGAGCTGCTGAAGCTGAAAAAGCTACCAAAGCTTTTGAAGCAGCAAAATCTGCCGAAGCTGCCAGAGTTTTTACAGCTGATACAGCAGCTAAAGCTTTTTAGCAGCCAGAGACGCTGAAGTTGCAATAGTTGTTGCAGCTGACAAAGCAACTAAATCTAATCAAGCAGCCAAAGCTGCCGAAGCTGCCAGAGCAGCTGAAGCTGCAAAACATGTAAAAGCTTATGAAGCTGCAAGAGCTTATAAAGCTACAAGAGCCGCAGAGGCTAAGAAAGCTGCTATAGCTGCTGAAGAGGCCAAAGCTTCTGAAGCTGCAAGAATTGCAGATGCTGAGAAAGCTGCTAAAGCTGTTGAAACGGCCAAAGCTGCCGAAGTTGCTAGAGCTGCTGAAGCTGAAAAAGCTACCAAAGCTTGTGAAGCAGCAAAATCTGCTGAAGCTCCCAGAGTAGTTGAAGCTGATAAAGCAGCTAAAGCTACTTACGGAGACAAAGACGCTAAAGCTGCCAGAGCTGTTCTAGCTGATAAAGCAACTAAATATAATCAAGCAGCCAAAGCATCCGAAGCTTCCAGAGCAGCTGAAGCTGTAAACGTTGTAAAGGTTTATGAAACTGCAAGAACTTCTGAAGCTGCCAGAGCCGCAGAGGCTAAGAAAGCTGCTATAGCTGCTGAAGAGGCCAAAACCTCTGAATCTGCAAGAGTTGCAGAAGCTGATAAAGCTGCTAAAGCTGATAAAGCTGCCAAAGCTGCTGAAGTTGCTAGAGCTGCTGAAGCTAAAACAAATACTAAAGCTTGTAAAGCAGCCAAATCTGCTGAAGCTGCCAGAATTATTGAAGCTGATAAAGTAGCTTAAGCTACTAAAGCAGCCAGAAACGATAAAGCTGCCAGAGCTGTTGCCGCTGTTAAAGCAACCAAATCTGATCAAGCAGCCTAAACAGTCGAAGCTGCCAGAGCAGCTGAAGATGCAAAACATTCAAAACTTTATGAAGCTGCCAGAGCTTCTGAAGTTACCAGAGCCGCAGAGGCTAACAAAGCTGCTATAGCTGCTGAAGAGGCCAAAGCTTCTGAAGCTGCAAGAGTTGCAGAAGCTGAGAAAGCTAATAAAGCTGCCGAAGCTGACAGAGCTGCTGACGTTGCTAGAGCTGCTGAAGCTGAAAAAAAAGCTACTAAAGCTTGTGAAGCAGCCAAATCTGCCGAAGCTGCCAAAGTTATTGAAGCTGATAAAGCAGCTAAAGCTACTAAAGCAGCCAAGGACGCTGAAGCTGCCATGGCTGTTGCAGCTGATAAAGCAAATAAATCTGATCAAGCAGCCAAAGCAGCCGAAGCTGAAAGAGCAGCTGAAGCTGCAAAACATTTAAAAGCTTATGAAGCTGCAAGAGCTTCTGAAGCTGCCAGAGCCGCAGAGGCTAAGAAAGCTGCTATAGCTGCTGAAGAGGCCAAAGCGTCTGAAGCTGCAAGATTTTTAGAAGCTGAGAAAGCTGCTTAAGCTGTTGAAGCGGCCAAAGCTGCCGAAGTTGCTAGAGCTGCTGAAGCTGAAAAAGCTACCAAAATGGCTTTGAAGCAGCCAAATCTGCTGAAGCTGCCAGAGTTATTGAAGCTGATAAAGCATCTAAAGCTACTAAAGCAGCCAGAAACGATGAAGCTGTCAGAGCTGTTGCCGCTGATAAAGCACCAAATCTGATCAAGCAGCCAAAACAGCCGAAGCTGCCAGAGCAGCTGAAGATGCAAAAAATTAAAACCTTTATGAAGCTGCCAGAGCTTCTGAAGCTACCAGAGCCGCAGAGGCTAAGAAAGCTGCTATAGCTGCTGAAGAGGCCAAAGCTTCTGAAGCTGCAAGAGGTGCAGAAGCTGAGAAAGCTAATAAAGCTGCTGAAGCGGCCAGTGCTGCTGACGTTGCTAGAGCTGCTGAAGCTGAAAAAGCTACTTGAGCTTGTGAAGCAGCCATATCTGCTGAAGCTGCCATAGTTATTGAAGCTGATAAAGCAGTTAAAGCTACTAAACCAGCCAGAGACGCTGAAGCTGCCAGGGCTGTTGCAGCTGATAAAGCAACTCAATCTGTTCAAGCAGCCAAAGCAGCCGAAGCTGGTAGAGTAGCTGAAACAGCAAGACATTTAAAAGTGTATGAAGCTGCAAGAGCTTCTGAAGCTTCCAGAGCCGCAGAGGCTAAGAAAGCTGCTATATCTGCTGAAGAGGCCAAAGCTTATGAAGCTGCAAGTGTTGCAGAAGCTGAGAAAGCTGCTAAAGCTGTTGAAGCGGCTAGAGCTGCTGACGTGTTTAGAGCTGATGAAGCTGAAAAAGCTACTAAAGCTTGTGAAGCAGCCAAACCTGCCGAAGCTGCCAGAGTAATTGAAGCTGACAAAGATGCTAAAGCTATTAATGCAGCCAAAGCTTCTGAAGCTGCAAGAGTTGCAGAAGCTGAGAAAGCTGCTAAAGCTGTTGAAGCGGCTAGGGATGCTGACGTTTTTAGAGCTGCTGAAGCTTAAAAAGCTACTTAAGCTTGTGAAGCAGCCAAATCTGCCGAAGCTTCCAGAGCAATTGAAGATGACACAGCTGCTAAAGCTGCTAAAGCATCCAAAGCTTCTGAAGCTGCAAGAATTGCTGAAGCTGATAAAGCTGCTGAAGCGGCCACAGCTGCCGAAGTTGCTAGAGCTGCTGAAGCTGAAAAAGCTACTAAAGCTTGTGAAGCACCCAAAACTGCAACTGCCAGAGTTATTGAAGCTTTTAAAGCAGACAAAGCTACTAAAGTAGCCAGAGCCGCTGAAGCTGCCAGAGCTGTTGCAGCTGATAAAGCAACTAGATATGATCAAGCAGCCGAAGCTGCCAGAGCAGCTGAAGCTGTAAAAATTGTAAAAGCTTATCCAGATGCAAGAGCTTCTAAAACTGCCAGAGCCGCAGAAGCTAAGAAAGCTACTAAAGCTGCTGAAGAGGCCAAAGCTTCTCAAGCTGCAAGAGTTTCAGAAGCTGAGAAAGCTAACAAAGCTGCTGAAGCGGCCAGAGCTGCTGACGTTGCTAGAGCTGCTAAAGCTGAAAAAGCTTCTAAAGCTTGTGAAGCAGCCAAATCTGCCGAAGCTGCCAGAGTTATTGAAGCTGATAAAGCAGCTAAAGCTACTGCAGCCAGAGACGCTGAAACTGCTAGAGCTGTTGCAGCTGATAAAGCAACAAATCTGATCAAGCAACCAATACAGCCGAAGCTGCAAGAGCAGCTGANTTTACTGATGTTAAGATTGGACAGCTTCACGCTTCTATATTTTACTGATGTTAAGATTGGACAGCTTCACTCCTCTATATTTTACTGATGTGAAGATTGGACAGCTTCACTCCTCTATATTTTACTGATGTTAAGATTGGACAGCTTCAATCCTCTATATTTTACTGATGCTTAGATTGGACAGCTTCACTCCTCTATATTTTATTGATGTTTAGATTGGACAGCTTCACTCCTCTTTATTTTACTTATGTTAAGATTGGACAGCTTTACTCCACTATATGTTACTGATGCAAATGCAATTCATTAAAAAGTGTTTATCATCATTATTTTGTTTTGGACAAGGCCAACACATCTATCTTTTGTTTATTTTTGTTTGCAATGAATTGTACAATTAGACAACTCAAACCTGTGTGTCAGCTATGGATGGGAATATTGTAAATAATTGTAGTTTTAGTTTCTGCACAGTAAAAACAAATATATAAAATGTTTCTTACTCATCCAAATGTTTTTTTGATATGCACTGATATCCAAATGCCGATGTATGGTATATGATTAAACATTAATTATTATAATAATCATCAAATTCAAATAAATATAATTTGCTTTTTAAAATGCAATGACTGGTCACATTGAAACACTTTCATTTATGCTACGGATATGAATAAGCAAAACATGAAATACAAATAAATACAAACAAAACACATGTTAATACAGTTTCAATTGACAATTTTGTGTAAATCTTTTTGTATTTTATATTGTATGTGCTTCGCATGAACGCGCTTTAAATCAGTGTTCGAACATAACCAAGTATGTTATCTAAGAAATAGATGTAAAAAGTTTATGATTTTAAAATGAAGGCTTTAATTTAAATCACATTTTAACACTGCTCTTTACAGTATAAATACTGAAACAATTTGAACAAGAAATTGATCCTTAACTAGTCTCAGGTTGATGTTTGTAATCTATAGAACACCCAATAAACACATGTATGTTTGTTTTGAGCCCACTTGAGCATTTTACCTGATTATAATGAGCTTTTGTGATCGCATTTTGTCAGCCATGCAATGTTCAGTTCCATCCGTGACTACTTTAATATTCTTGGGGCTATCTTGATATCCAAGTCTATATCAATTTAATCAGGACATATGTCAATATGATATTTTTTTTAAATCCAAATCTCAAGGTCAAATTGACAAAGAAAAACATAGTTAGAATTTGCTTGTATGACTATCTTGGCTGAGTTAAAAAATGGTTGTGTTTTGCTGGAAATTTTTTTTCCAGTCTGCAGAGCAGTTTTGTAATAAAGATTACTAAAATATGTTTTAACAGCTGGTTAACATTCTTATGGCCACAATTATGTTAAATCAAAATGAAACTTGCTCAGAATATTTGTTCCAATGAAATTCAACCAAGTTTGTTTCATGGTCAGATACAAGACAAAAGGAATAATTAAATTAAAAATATATTAACATATTAACACTCCAATCATATGCGGCCTGAGTTGGAAATGATCAGAATTATTTAACTTAAAAAAATCAATGTCTCTGATTTTTATCTCGCTAAACTCCATTTGCTACTTTTAACTCAGGTGAGCGACTTGGCTCTTTTGCCTCTTTCTCTTGTTTATTGGGACAAAACCTTGTTTGTGTTATATAAATATTGTGTGTGTCTATTTTTATAATTTATAGGAAAAGTTGTAGTTTATTTCCTATCATTATTATGAAAAAAATGGTTCAATTTAGGGAACGTATTAATGGTATATGACTTCTTTCCGAAACATTAAGTTATTTCAACCACTTATCTTGAAATAGCTTTGACTAAAGCTTAAAATGTATCAGTTTTAGCATTTCCTAATGTCAACAAAATGATGGTCAGTTATGTAATGTTTTTGCTCTATGTCTTATTATACAAACAAATATTTTTGGAGGCCACACAAGTAAATTTGAATTTCATGTCAAAGCAACTAACAATATTAACAAATATACTTAGTCTGACAATGTTAACAATATATTCAGATTGTTTCCACTTATTTAAATTTTTAATTGAATATCAAAGTCAATATACACTTTTAAACAACACTACTATGCTGATACTGTTTACAATATAGTGAAATGTTTAAGAACATGGTTAGGCATGATTTATATATTTGTTTAATTACTTCAAACCTTAATACATATATGTAAGTGCATTCTCTGTTACAAAATATGAACTTTTAAAAACGTTTTATTACTAATCCTGGGCCTAGTTGCTCAAAACTTTAACAGACAATTAAGCTCACAGCCGTTAATGTTTGGATCAAGTTATGCATGTATCTTTATTGTAAATACTTTATTATATGTATCAGTAAACAAATTTGTTTTATCAAATAATTTGAAAATGTTTGATAATAATATTGCTTGTAAAATTAATTTCACTTGGGTCTCAAGTTACCAGGCTGTTACCTTAACTGGCCGTTGAAATTTTGAGCAACCAGGCCCAGCTGATCTATAACATATTTCTGGAAATAATAATCAAACTAAGAAATGGTTTCAGATACAGACATCTACAACAAAACGTTGGCTTTTACCATTTATTTAAGTGAAAGATAAAGCAAAAAATATGCCAATGAAGCAAATAAGCATCAGTTTTGCTTAATTTGTTTTTTTTATAGCCATGTGATCTTTGTTTTAAGTTTAGCTTGTATCTATTTAGCCTACAGAGCAAATATCAATAAAAGAATATACCCCACCCCGGTTAGAGATAGTCAATCCAACATTTAAATGCCTAAAATTGCTAGAACTTTACCATGGAACTTAAGAGCTATACTATACCAAAGGAATAGAACTGAAGAAAGATATTAGTGATATATTTGTTTTCACAAAATTAAATGGAAACAAAAAACTTATTCCTTATAATTCAATTGTTTGCAAAGCTTTGTAATTTTCAATATCAAAAAAAGGTGTATTTTAATATCAAGTTGGACTCAGCATCAATCTTGTAACAAGATTTTAGGAAAATGTTTAATCTTAAGAGTCAGATGTTAACATTGGTAGAGAAAATCAAATGAAGTCAATTCATGAAATATCTTCATGTCCTATACACAGTTGCTATCATGTAACATTTACAATAATAGTCCATTTCACAATATTTGGAGAAGACCTTTATTCTAGAAAGTTATATTTCTAATTAAAGTGTGAGTATTTATATTTAAACGTTTGTTGATTATTATTGATGTTTTTAAATTGAACTTAATTTAAATTCCTCTGCTTTCCAGTAGTTTCTGATTTCAATGTTTTAGTCATTTTTGTGGTATTAATATTTTTAAGTGGCATTTTTTTGTACATCAAATTTTGGTTGAAAAAGATGCAAACTTGAGGCCAATGTTATTGAAGCATAACAACAAAAGTATGATTTCATTAAGTGAAAAATAGTTTTTGGCTAAAAACATTGAGTTTTATTGTGAGTAATGTGCAAAAAGCTTAGTTTCTTAATGAAATTACATGAAAAGTTTATAATCACATTTTAATCAAATGATTAAATTTATTAAATGGAAAAGAATGGCAACTCATATACTATCATTTAAACAGGACAAATCAAGTTATGATTTATAATCATTTTCTATATA
>VMBQ01004162.1:74190-85002 GCA_007657795.1 Dreissena rostriformis | reverse complement strand
CAGGGCAACAGATAAGGTTCGTTTTATCGTTTTTACGATTTGTATTTGACAGAAAACGAATTGAAATTGAAAATCAATCGTACAGAAAACGATTATGAAAATTGAAAACGAATTGAAATCGATTCTCTGTCGTTTTAGTGTTTCTGTTTTCTGCCGTACCGCATTTAATTATGATAAGTGTATTGTAACCTTTAGTGCGGCCGTAATATTTTCAGTAAGTTTATATAGACACCGTTTTGGGCCGGTGTCAATATAAAAAGTTACTTCCGATGAAATAAGTTCGGGAAAATTTTCTCTGTTAAAAGCGGACGGGTTAGGAAACTTTCATACACAGCGTGCGCGCCCAATATTTTACAATTCGTAAGGAGTCCCAAACCGTCGGGAAAAGACATTGAGAAGAGTATACTATCAGATTTGATAGCGCAGGTAATGACAGATTCTGAAATATTGGGCTCAAAAACTAATTACATCGTGACTTCCACTGGCTTGTCATTGATGGAGAGGGTTTGGTAATGTGAGTTTCCTCTGAGACTGAAAGGCAGGAGTGTTGTAACTGGTTGAAACAAAATGACTCCATCATCCATTTGTCAATAAACAATTAATACTAATATTAACAAACAACCATTGTCACTGTGAATTTTTAATGACTTACTTGGAATAAGATATGCTTAGAATTATCAATATCCAAACATTAAGCGCTAATCTGATCCAGAAATATATGTGTGTTTTGATCAAATTGTAAAAAAAATAATTAACAAATAGTTTTGAGGGAAAAAACTAATTGTTCCAAAAAGCTTGCAGTAAAAACTAATTGACCCAAAATCTTATCTGTTGCCCTGATTATACATTGATAATCCTGTCAATCAAAATTGATCTGACACATTACATTATTTTGATTATGTTCAATCAGTTTATGATTGAATCAACAGCTTTATTTGACCTGATACATTTAATGAAATAACCTGTTTCCTGGGTAGGACCAGTACTTGGTATCTTAAGGGTGATCTAAAGAACACTTGCACTTAAGGGATCAATGCCGACATCCACACGTCACTAAGCGGACACCATATCTACTACGCCGCAGCCACCGTACCAGCTTTAAATTCCAGAGGCTGAAAAAGCAAACAATTATGAGATATTAAATGTTAAAGCTTGGCAGATGTAAAACGCTTTTTTTCATCAAGCAAAACATAAGATTTATTTTGGCTGAGTTACTTTATTATTGAAACAATTATAATGTTTTGTACACAATAATGCCCGAATATTTATTACGATACGTGGTTATCAAATAAGCTTTTGCCCGTAAATTAGGTAGCACCTATTATCATATTAAGTTTATGATTATTTAACTCATAGTTGAAATAATTTGATTTCATTATCATTATTTTGATAACAGTGAATTTGTATATGCATGTTGTTTTGGCGCTAATTTGCTTCGCTGCCGTTTGACGTCATGACGTCATTTCCTGCTTATTTGTTTTTTGACGTCAATATACAATTGTTTTGGTTGAGAAACATAAAGAAAATGTAGTTAATTTGTAAAAACAAACTTTGAAAAAGCCTGTTAAGGCGAAATATATCAGAAAAGAGTGAAACTTGTTCTGTGTTAAATTTACATTTATCCCTACTGGGTACAAAACTGACCTTTTTTACGTACCCTAATTTTGTTCGTACCCAATTTTTTTTCGTACCAAATTTTGTTTTCTTATCCAAATTGTTTTTTGTTCCCAAATTTGTGTTCGTACCCAAATTTGTTTTCGTACCCGAATATGTTTTCGTACCCAAATTTTTTTTCCGACCCAATTTTTTTTCCGACCCAAATTTTGTCCTACCCAAATTTTGTGTCGTACCCAATTTTTTTTTTCTTACCCATTTTTTTTCTTGGCATAATGTCTTCATTCATTCACCAATTGACTTCAAACTAATACTGAACATCTCTTATGACAACACGGTCTATCTCGACCATCCATGTCCACCTTACCCACCCCGAGGCCCCACCAACATAGGCCTTGCCCACCCAAAATTTCCTTTTAATATAACTTCTATGTGGCGTGGGGATACGCGTCGGCATCTGCCGCGCCATTTCTGATTTTTATTGATTTGGCCATGTCATTTATTTTTAAAACTTTGAACGTTAGAACCTTATGAAGCATAAGCAACACATCACAATAGTATGAACTATTTTAAAACAGTTCAGGTCGTTCAAAATGCTTTCTAAATGATGGTCTAATGCTAAGCATAATCAAGTTCAAAGTATTTATACTGATTTATGCGATGGAAGATAATTGCGAGCGAAGAATTCGATAAGGATCCCTTATAACTCGTAACATCCCACGTAACAAAAAACTTCGGATCGTTCAAATACAACAAAAGTGTAGTACTTTAATACAATTTAAATTTACTCATTAAGTGTCATTTTATATCACATATTACACAGGGACACATCATTGAATTTACTTATATTTCAACTTAAATATATGTTGCCAATGCCATGGATGATCACGCAATAGCACGGAGAGTGGAGGTACAGAATAAGTAATTCGTCAGAAAAACAATCGTGACGCCATGAAACCAATAACATCCACGTAACTAATTGTTAAGCATTTATCTATTGTCGACAAACAACAATTCAGTAACAAGTATGGCTTTTGCAGATTTATATCGATCATTCTCTAGATGTGTGGACCATGGCTGCAAAGCTATATACTCAGGGTCGAAATGCCACAAGATGAGGATTTGAAAGAAGAAGATCAAGTGTGAAAATACATTATATAATGAAAACCACTTGCACTTGTTCGGGTGCGCACGTCTAAATTTTCTAAATTGTTTCATAACGAGATAGCAATATATGGGTTTAATTGGCCGTTAAAACAACGGGCCATGTAAAAACGTGCAGATACGGATAGAACGGTTTCTGATATGTATTGGAATATGTAATAACTGCGCACACTGAAACCAGACGAGCTAATGGATATAAGATGTAGTGTTAAACAAGGTTCACTAGAAATTATGAATTGTGCAATTGGACGTGAAGGACCACTTATATGGAGGGTTAAGCATTATAATAGAGGCATAAACTATTGAAATACCAATAAATGCAAGCGGTTGACTGTATTGTGTAACCTTATAATTTTAACGAGATCATTAGTTTTTTTTTCGTTTACCTTTCATTCGGGTTAAGACGAATCATAATAAGCAACAATACATCCACTTCATTTACAAATAGTGAGTCTCATAAGTGGCTGTTTCATTAATCAAACAATCAATATTACGTCATGTTTGTTACTGCTAGTAATTAAAGCACGTATTTAAGCACGTGCATTTCACTGTACCATGTCCGAGAATTCTTAATAACTAAATTCAAAATATAAAGTTCAGTCTATTAAGCACAATGACTCATTTTTGATTCCCGTTCTTGTCTATGCGGGTAGCACCCTTGTATGAAATGTGATTGTAAGACCATTATACTGCGCCAGTGATATTATAACCGGAAGTTATAAGTCTCAGTGGCTCCATGTAAAGGGATTAAACCGAGTCCATCATTTGCATCCACGTGAAGTTATCGGTGAAAAAAAACGTGTTATGTTTANATATATATATATATATATATATATTCATTACTTGAAAAACAGATCTATGTCAAACCTTTGAAAAAGTATATGTTTAATAATCTTGCCTTGTTAACTATGCTTCATATGTTGTTTTATTTTTTTCCTTGAATCATGTCCAATTTGTGTTTATATTTTACTCTTCCACCGCAAACGAAGTATTTTAAGCGGTAAACTGAAATAACTTTGTCGGTTGATTTGATGGTTGGTTTGTTGGTGTGTTAGGTTGATTGGTCAGTTGGTTGGTTAGTTGGTTAGTTCGTTGGTTCGTTGGTTCGTTGGTATGTCTGCCACGCTGCACATGTTTACTTTGTGATATGAACTTGTTTTTTAGTTTTCTGCGTATCAACATGAACAAGTTATGTGCCTTTGAACATATGGACATTTTGGATACTCAACATTATTGTACATGTGTACTTTGTTACGCAAAGTATTATCTAACATTTCTGCGTATCTCCAGAAACATGTACAGATATGTTGTTTATACTATCTTAAAGTGCAAAACTAAGTGTTCGTGTATTCCGCAAGGTTCTTTGTAGATGTATGTCCCCTGTAACGTCGGCACATCTTGGATACTGATATGGTTTTTAGTTGTGCGCGCTAGCGAACAGCTAATGTCAGTGTAAAAAATTGTCCAAGTCAGTTCGCTCTTAACTACGATTAACCTGATAACGAGAAAAAGTTCTATAATTTATGCAAGAGGTTTGAGTTTTTCAACTATATTCATTCACACATGAAAACATATTGTGAATATCGTGTTAAATGGCATATTTTAACGGAGCGTATATAGAAAAAAAATCAATAACAATGTTTGTATTATACGTGTCGCGGAAGAGAATGTTTATGAATGATAACAACTAAAAAAAGTCCACTATCTGCTGCGTCTGAATGCTGTAGTATTTTTGCTCAGCAGAGGTTATTTATAATCTGAGGCTATTAATAGACGACTGCTGAATAACAATGTGATGTTGAGATTGCAATACGCTATCATGCGTCTTTTGTGTAATTTCGTTGATAGCGCTTGACTGATTTCTGGTAGTACAGCGGAGGGGGGGAACGGATATCTGATATGGCTGGGAAATGCTCGGAGGTTCGCAATAGACTGATGAGTTGAGCAAACCCCATTCATCTGCCCGGTACAAATATCGCCGGTCCATTTATTATATCATTGATAGCTTGATTAAAATAATAGCGGTTGATACGGTATGCGTTTTTGAAAGGATTTTAAGCACACACACACAGCCAATTCCTTTTCTGATCAACGGGAGAAAAACAGAAAAGCTCAATACCATTTTACAAAGTGATCAACAAAATGTTTTATGGTAAAATGCATATAAATTCTATTTCACTATGTTTCATAATGATACGTAATACGCTGTTAATTGAAAAAAAAAATCGTGACAATCGGGAATAAATTATCCATATTCGCATAACATACAATTCATGCGGTGAATATGCGACTAACAAGTGACAACAACAACAACAATTTCAAACTTTTTATAAATTAAATTATTTAAAAAAAAAAACACGTAATTTTAGTACTTATATTGATGACGGGGGCGGGGTAGAGGAGTTACACGTTAATGTCAATACATGAAAATTAATAAAGATGATTGGAAAGAAATTAAATAAAGCATTTAAATTCTTGCGAAAAATATTATAAAGAAAATGAATTGGTTCGCTTGATATTTGTTTTCAATGCTCGTTGATACCAATACAATTATTATTATAATTATGTTGTGGTCAATTCGTTGTTAAACTTGAACAAATCGGCGATTTCACTCACGCTAACCACCTGTGGAGCTCAAATATTTACATGATTCCATTTTTAAGGCCATGGCTTGTGGATATGTATAATTTCATTTGTTGGTTATAAATACGACATATACTACTGGCGTTCAAATCATATGAGTCCTCACTGTTTTGGCAATTGGTCACTTGCCTAACATAAAGGACCAACTAATTGTTTATAATAAGAATGCAATACTGCTCCAGCAGCTGGAGTTTCACTTCTTTACATTATTATGAGTTTATTTCTTCACCATTGAAATAGATCGTGTGTTACTATGTTACACGCAGTTTTCCCTCCGAAACATTCAAATCAAGCTTTTATAACCGCGTCATTCAAAAATGGGTCTTATGGCGTTTCGGCCAGCGAAGCTAGAGCCAAACATGTGAATTTGCGTAGTCTGGTCAGATGCGATGCTGTTCGCTATAAAATCACTCAAGGTTTTATGGTCTCAGTATGTATCTCTTGACCAGACTGAGACATGCGCAGGCTTGGTGGGCTATAGCTATGATTGCCGCTTATGGCATAAGACCCATTTTTCGCATGACGTTGGTCTTTTTAAATCGCATTGCGAGTTGTAAATGGTATATTTTAGCACAATGCATTTCGATATAAAAATTTCATTAAAAAGCAAACAGCAAACTGGCAAATAAGGGTAGCCTTTTCAAGCGTTCAGGAACGATTTCCAGACGTACTGACCGAGTACGGGAAACATTTGTGGTTAGATAATTACACGATTTTCAACTTAACGTGACACTATGCCATTTCGGTAGTGTTTTTTTTTCATATTGAAAGCAAAACTGTTTTTATCGATAGTCAATTATGTCTTCCCCTGACGATTTAATGACCGAGTACAGACCCTGCAATTCTGTGAGATTGATTTTAACGCTTAATTGTAACTGGGCCACAATTTGTGTGTACGTGTCGTTTGAACATACAGAGAATAGTCCGAAATTCCCAACGTTGAACAGTGTTACATCCTTGTCGCTGTGCACAGACACAGTGATTCAGCCAAATTTCAGGGGTTTCCCTCGAATCAGCCTATAAAATATTCGAATGTATAAATTTTTGCCTGTTGGCGTTATGTAGAGGTCACTAAGGTGAAAAGCTGGGTAAAACAGCTACGCCAAAAAAGCGCATCAGTGTTCTTTACCGAGGTGAAGGTCAGAGACTGATTAACACCGTGTGAACTACTAGGGTAACAAGAAATGCATAAACAACAAAGGAAGAGTCAACAGCGCTGTCTTTATGACCACCTAATTCGTAAGAAAAAGTACTGCTCGCATATTGATTTTTGTTTCATGAATTTCGTATTGTTTATTTTGAAATGTTTATGGTGTAAAAACAAAGTTTTGAAAAAGCAATTTTGAAATTATATTCTTAGTGTGATAGGTATTCGATATTCCCACAATATTCATGTAATATGATGGTGATTGCAAAATTTAAGTTCATATTAACTGGTTCTCATTATGCCGTTTTCAACATATTTTTAATGCTTTCAGAACGTCTAAAAAGAGACACGTTGTTGTTATTTTGTTTAAGTTATCTATATGGCATGCATATGATGACAAACAGTGCACACACATCTCGACCTGTTTGTTAAGACACACTCTTAATAAACTTGAATGGATTGTGTTCATTTCGAACTTGCGATTTAAAAAGCTATAAGATCATTTTTAAAAATGGGCTGCGTCTTAGATTATGCAATAGCGGAAAACTTCAGTGCCTTCAGCGCTTTGATTTATTTAATAAATAAATTCCCAAGAGACCGGCTTGAATATAAATTTTGGCTAGATAACTCTCATAGTGTATGAAGATTATTACTAACTGCATTTGCCTCCCTTAAAATGGTTAATAAAGAGTTTGAACCAGCTTAAAAAACAAGCAGGTGTGAATTCGACTAAAGTCTTTATCGACAATGTGTGGGTAATTCGATAATGGTTGCTTTGGGCTGTAGAAGCGTTTAACTTTGGCAAATTGTGGATACGCACAAACGTTGTACATGTACACTTTGTGTCGCGAACTAGTCTCTCAGATGTCTGCGTATCTACATAAACCTTGATATATATGATGTTTATACCGTATAGAAGTGAAAGAAGTTATTTGAGTGCATTTCGTAATATATTTTGCAGAATTATGTGCCGTCGAATTAATGCAAATATAAAAGCTTACATGATTGAACATCTTTATTTTGAACGGTAAATTCATCACTCAGTTTTCTGCGTATCAATATGAAACTTGATGGCTATGTTGTTTATACTCACAACATTGTCTTTTGTCTTTTTGAGTGATGGTTAATTTTACAAATACTCGAGTTTTGAGACTGCTTGAAATGAGTTATTGTTTGGGTAGTTGTCATTTTCAATGACTGTTCTAGATTAATTTTGAGCGGTTTTAATTAACCGTAACATCATTCATTTTACAAGTAACTTTTACGTATATCTGAATCGTTGGGAAACCTCATCAATAGCTATGAACATTTGTGTTGAAATGTTCTATTTAAGATGGTGCAATCGTGAATCTGTTTCTGTCTATTTAAGCGTGCCTTTTCATTTACACCGGTTTAATAATTGTATTTAATGTGTGACAGGTTTCACATTTTAGATTTAAAGTAGCATTGCTAATACGGTTGTATCAAGGTGTGGATAATATGTGGGTCGTCGTAGCGTGTCTATTTTTAGACCAAGGTTTATTGCGGAATTCCCACTTTCTGTTTTAAAACCCAAGTATTTTGTCAGGTGATATTCTTCTGTAAACAAACACTTGGGTAGGGTAGTAAATAAGAATGAGTGCTTAAGATGGATTTGAAGGTATACTTTTTGTTTTTATTTTACTCATTACTCATGCGCATTAAAATAATCATCTTTCATCTTGCATCATAACTAAAGCGTCTATTGATACCTCAAACGGTAATCATACAAAAGGTGTTGGGTACGTGGCCAAGTCATAACACTCCCCCATTTGTGAAACGAATGAAATAAAGGACTTATACAATAATGTAGACTATTAATATGCCATACATGTACAACAACATGTTTAATCATTCTGACATTTATTTTACATTTCTATTATATCTGAAATGTTTATTTTGTAAAAGTGTTGAAAAATGTGGTTTTATGACATATTGACAGTGTTTTAGTGACTCGTCCACGCGCTCAACACATGTGAATCGTACATAACAGGGTTTATTTTCTGTATAACGGGTTAAATGTGTCTTAAAGAAAATACACCAATTCCATACTTGAAAATGTAACTGTGATTATTATGATAAAATATAATAAATACATGTTGAGCCATTGTAATTGTATCATGTATTTTTATAAACGGATATTGCAACATAATTGTGAATACTCGTTTGTTTAATTTAATTGGAAATATCTAGTATGATGTGTTTTTAAAGATATCTGGTAGTGTATTTATCATGCGTCATATCCTTCAAAGTTTTGCATTTTGATCAGGGGCTTGACTTTGTATCAAATTATTATGAAATTAAAAATAGTTTAAACATGAGTGAATACAAAGTTTACCGGTATCAATAATTACTAGAAGCATTATAATTTAAGAGAAGTACCGTGTTAAGTAGTACATATAAATGCAATTTTAAATCTGGAATAGTAGATATATTGGTATACCTTAAACCCACGTCAGATATTCTATTATTTTAGTTTACATGTTTTCTCACTTTTTGCTAATAATGAAAATTATTGAGTTGCAAATATATGTTTATATTGAATAAATCAGAGACTATGTAACATACTTTAATGTGTAAATTTACATTTGTCGTTAAAAGTAATCCGTTATTAAAAACCATTTTAGTCCGATTTAGAGGAGATCAAGGCGACTACTCTGCACATTCAAAAAAGGGTCGACGAGCTTCCTCAACGCACACCAACATGTCAATGGTGGGTACCCAAATAGTTTTGTTTTTGGAGTTGTATTTATTTTTACTCGTTTTGTGTATGTATATTCACGAACTATTTTGTATATGTTTTACCAACTGAGTACGAAGTGCTAATGGGGAGTCATTGTGATCAATCTTTATCCAGCGTTTTGTGTGTGCCTCGTCGTCAACATTGGGTGTTTTACCGATCTAGAGGCGACACGTTTTACTTCATATTGATGGGACTTGACCATAATGTGTATAAGAGCGATATCTAGCCCAAGTTTGAATCTTAGTCAGCTTGGGTCAAACACAAGATCCCCCGGACTAATCTTAAAAAAATGTGTAACCAGTATTTAACCACATTTATGACACAATATTGATGACACTTGGTAAGAATGATTACATTGACTATATATATACAGTCCACTCTCGTTATGTCGACATCGGATATCTCGATATTCTCGATATGTCGAAGTAAGCTCAATGTCCCAACTTTTTTCCTTCTTTATCTATATAAATAAATATCGGATATCTCGATTTTCGTTATGTCGAATAATTCGATATGTCGATATAAAATTTTGTCCCGAGTCCCGATTTTACATGTATTTACTGTGGTTTATCTCGAAGTGCGAATAACTGTCCCAGTGTCGGCAAAAGGTGAGAAAAATTTTCTTTGATACTTCACCGCCCCGCTTCGCCCGGCTGCTCCCGATACTGTGCGGTAGGAAATCGATCCGTTGATTGCATCAATGATCACACGTGTGTAATGTCGTTAGCAATTAAAACTTGAGTAAGGCCTGTCACTTTAACTGTCACTTTAACATCAATTAACTGCAATTAATGCACAGCCTGCCGAAAGGCCGAAAGACTATTTGTTTTTACAAACAACATTCCAAAATGCATTGAGTAATAAAGATAATAAAGACAATAAAGACAAGACTCAAAATGGCTTTTTATTTTTTATTTTATAACCGATTGAACTTTGCATTTCAAACTACAAAATGTTCAGTATTCTGGAACGTGATTTACGCATGTTCAGATGGAAAACCCTCGTCTTGATTTGACGTCAATTGCATCATAACTATAAATAGCAACATTACCGGATGTTTACTCGACAGTTTAGAAAAATTATAACCGCATGTGTTCATGCAATTATGTAATACTTAAAACGTCATTTTAAGCATTTAAATTTAATTATGCCTCGTAAAAACGTGTATACATGTATATCAGGTAGAGAGTATTACGCCACACGGTGACGGCTTTAGTTAGACCACTTAGCAGGTATATTTATGTTAAAAACAAGGTAAATATTCGTCTTATTTTTTCTTTAAAAACGCCAAATCGGATATCTCGAACTCTCGTTATCTCGATATTTTTTCTTATTCCCGCCGACTTCGACATAACGAGAGTGGACTGTATATGTATAATATACGCGGTGCGGGGTGGCACTTTCAGCGCAACCCATCTCAGCACCCCAAGTACCGGTCACGCCGGAGTGATGTGGGCCATTGAGTAGGCACACTGGACCAACT
>VMBQ01004162.1:61199-73385 GCA_007657795.1 Dreissena rostriformis | reverse complement strand
TATGAAATCCCCATCCCCAAAAAAGGATGGTTCATTCACAGTTATATACCCCGTGCTTACACCGCAACACATCTCGACGTGGGAACAATGTTTAACATACACAGAACGGACAACTTTACATACATAAACACTTATTTACAAACATGAAACCATAGTTGTATTAGGGCAGGATCCGATAAGGATTCTAAACTACCCTCACACTATGTTAGAAACACCGAGGAAATCCGTTGGATCTAGAAGATACAGTGAAATTATTAATATGTTTGTTTATTAACAGGGAGATAATTATATTTCACAACAACGTTATTTCCTATTTCCGGGATCTATTAATAGATACTCGTTCACAGTCGATAATTAATATATAGGGAGAAAGGTTTGTGAACAACCAGATACACAGACATATAGACAGACAGACATATTCCCATTTGAGACTGCGGCGTGTGCGCCTAGCTACGATGCAGAACGAGGCACACATACTATGAAATCCCCATCCCCAAAAAAGGATGGTTCATTCACAGTTATATACCCCGTGCTTACACCGCAACACATCTCGACGTGGAAACAATGTTTAACATACACAGAATGGACAACTTTACATACATAAACACTTATTCACAAACATGAAACCATAGTTGTATTAGGGCAGGATCCGATAAGGATTCTAAACTACCCTCACACTATGTTAGAAACACCGAGGAAATCCGTTGGATCTAGAAGATACAGTGAAATTATTAATATGTTTGTTTATTAACAGGGAGATAATTATATTTCACAACAACGTTATTTCCTATTTCCGGGATCTATTAATAGATACTCGTTATATATATATATACCAACGTCGAAATTAGGATTTTATAAGCGTCAAAATCCAGGTCACCAGGTCAAATCCTAGACACACATTGTCACCACTCTAGACGTTACATTAATGACCCAATCACAAGGCCTCATGAACGGCATATAAACGATGAAACTTAATCTGAATGTTTGTCTTAATCATATGGAGACAAAGTTTAAAACTGGATCACATGAACTCAAAAACAAGATTATCAGGTCAAGTCTCCAACATTGGTGTACCTTTATATTTGGTGAGCGCTTTGGTGCCATCATGGCTCTATCGTTTATATTGATTGTGTGTTCATGTTTTATAATTGTTATAACAAACTATTTTAATTCTCGTATACGAGCTTTCAATATTGACACCCTTATGTAAATTGCAGGTACCATAGGTGAGTCATTTGAGTTGTATGTACTTTTACGAGTATGTATTTAAAATGAATATACTTCCGAATAAAACAGAAGCAAATGTGTTTTATTGTCATTATTTTCTGTTTCTTATTTCACATTTAAAAAAATATATGCAAATTTTATAAGAAAATAACTATTACTTATATTGTATAACGGATATTGCAGTGGTGATCGTATATCCCAACTTCGAACAGGTAAGCTGTGTAGAATTTCTTACAATGCATAGAATAAATTAACATTTAGTGTATAATTTGTTCGAATTTATTTGATGTTCCTTCAAACCTGAAACCAATATGCACTAGAATAAGTCAAATGTACCTCACACCGTCAAAACAGAGGGTCGTGGTGAACAGGGCTCCAGATAAAAATTGTGCCTAAAGGGTATAATACCTCCCTGTTGTTTTCAACTAATATTTTACCTCTATTTATCAGCTTTGAATGATTTTTGAGACACTGAACAAGGCGTTTTTATTTAATTGCATTTTAATATAGTCTATAATATATTCAAGTAGAAAATACTCTGTATGCTTATCAAATCATAAGATCTTCTTACCAAATTGGATTGCTAGCCCATCTTGGTGAACTAAAAGCCAATGTAAATTTGCCTTTCAATTTTATTTTGGACAATATTTGTCCAGCTAGCATGACGTGTTGTTTTACTGTTAAATGTTTCGACTCTTGTAGCTTTAAAGGGACTGTAAACCACGAATGACGAAAAAAGAAAAATTCTAAAATACCGTATTTTTTACAATTATTAGTTTATATTGATTAAAATATCACGACTGGTATATAACATAACTTGAAAAAAGTTTTTTCACTGGGTATGTCTACCAGGTAACTACCAGTTAACTATAAATAACGCAAGTAGATTGATCATCATCGTCACGTGGTAAACCCAGGAATTCAAATTGTGAATGCGTAGTGAATTGTATATATTTTATATATAAAATAATCAATCTACTTGCGTTATTTATAGTGTGTATATCGTTATGTCACCTATTTTCGCGATGTACTTTCGATTTCACATCGCGAAATTTTATTACCGAATATACTGAAAATATGAACTTTTTTCAAGTAATGTAATATACCAGTCGTTATATTTTAATCAATATATAGAGGATATTTCTTGGATTCGGTGGGTTATCGATTTTAATTCACGAGTGATCATAGAAATTAATATTTTCACGAGTGGCGCAGCCACAAGTGAAAATATTTATTTTCTATGATCACGAGTGAATTAAAATCTATATTCCACTGAATCCAACAAATTGTCTTTTTATTTCATGCTTTTTTGCACAGTTTATATACATTGTTAAAGAGTTTAACTAAAGAATGTCGTCGGAATAATGATGTCATTTCGTAAAAATAATGACGTCATATTACAGTAAACAGTGTAAATTATCAATAATTTTCACTAATAATTTTCATTGTTTGAAACAGTGAAATTATCAGTTTTAATTCACTGATATTTCTCTATAAACCACCGGAAAGCATTAAATAAAAACTAATAATTGTCAAAAAATACAGTAGTTTAGAACTTTTCTTTTTTCGTCATTCGTGGTTTACAGTTTGCAAAAAGTGACTGCTGACGCTTAAAGCGGCCTGTTCAATCGATCATTTAAATACGACATTTTGGTTTGCTTGATTCGCTTCAAATCGGTTCTAATACTAATTTACACTATAAGCTATACGGGAAATTGTGTGCATCTGGTTATGCAGCTTAATAGATTAAAAATACATACCGCGATTTGCACTGCGTACTGTTATGCAATTGGCTGTTTTTCAATGCGTTTTTTCGATTTGTAATGCATAAATACGAAGAAACGCGTCTTATCTTAAGCTCTGGTTGTGCATATTTTTTATTATTGGTGCGCATCTTTGTTGAAGATATACAAAATCTTGGTACTCGCCTTGACCACTTTGAGAGTAGACTAGACGCAGACGTCAACCCACACGAACATAGATTCCAAAAGATTCAACAGCAGATAATAGAACTCAAAGAGCTATTAAGTTCATGTCAGTCTAACGACGGCAATTTAGAAGATGAACATAGGGCTTCGACAAAAGGAGCGCAATGTGTGGTAACTGATGACACGAATGCTTCACGAAACGACCGAGAAAGGTCAACTACAAACTCAACAGACAGATCGCCATCGACGGCTACAACTATGGAACCGACCCACAACAAGGACACCGCAAATCAGCCGTTTAGCGGGGGAAATTCGAAAAGGTTGTTTTAAATTCGTTTCTACTGAACTCTCAAGATTGTATTATTACCAGTGGAGTCAAATACTAGTATTTAGTTCTGTATTTGCTTTGTCTTCGAAAAAGTTTAAAGTTATAATATCAGAAAAATTAGCGTAAGACTTTTGGAGATGTTCCCACTTCCAGCCTAATATCTCTAGTAACTACGCGGGTGCAACCGGATAAAAATGCCCTTAAACAATTATTCATAACCTCCAGTAAAGTTATTTCCATGTACAACGTTAAAAGAGCATGCGCATAAAAATTACTGTTGGCATGTGCCATCTTTCGAAATGTTTTGACACAGTTTAATGAGAGTAGAAAAATCGAAACAATTAATTTCAAAATCCCACTTCCGTCTTTTTGTCAATATATGATAGTTTGAGTATTGATATTGCCACTTGTAAACCAGTTTTTATATTGGAGTCGTATCTTTTTAATCATGCAGTGAAAGAACGTCCACCAGAGAGTCGAATACTCCAGCTCGGCTTGAAAGTCGAGGAGCTACCAGAAAAACGAAACGGGTAACATTTGCAGAGCCTGACACGGGTATGCAAATTGAATCAGTTGACATACTTGATTTTAACATTCTAACAACGTCATTCTTTCTTGCTTGAAAAATATAATTACATTCCTAAAAGCCAAAGCAGACATGTGTTTACAATTTTAAACATATAGCGTTTATGTAATATTTTTAGCCGTGAAATTCAATGATTATCCTTTTAAATTTGGAACTCCTTTTCTTTCAGAAGGGCTAACCATTAGACAGACAACCAAGAGTTTTATGTTCATGGATATATGGAGGACATTAGCACAAAGCACGCTTAATTCTGGTATTTTATATTTTATAAAAAGCTCTCTTTTTAAACTCTAGTCACATAACATTATTTATAAAATAGTAGCATAATGTTTGGAACCTTTTCTGGCATAAACGCGTTCTACAAATTTATTCAGAATGAATTAACGTTAAAATTTATCGTATATTTATCCATTAATTGTTGTTTTTTTTATGATTGATCAGTATCATTTTCGTTGTGAGTTTTAACTCGCCATTGAACAACATGCGAAGAATGAGCTTTTGGAATCGGCTTTTGTCCGTCGTTCGAAGCCCGTAGACATTTCATTCAAAAGACAGTGCCTCCTACATTGGTCCGCTGCATAAATAGGTCATCGGAGCAAAAGAATAGATCTTAATAACGAAAACTTTAACTATCTTCTTCTGTAACACCTCAAGTCTCTTAGTTATACTATTTGGTATGTAACAACTTAAAGGCGCACTCTACAAGATGTGTTTAAATAATTCCCCTGTGGTCATATTTGGCCCAGCCCTAATGATAACTGAATAATATTTCCCTTATATGTTTATAGTGAAACCGTATTTTCCCAAACTATAAAACTTTGCAACTATATATTTGGTATTAAGCATCATGAAGTGGTCGTGAGTTAATGCGACAAAACTGTCCAAACGTCAGGAGCCATATGGTTTATGGAGACCTCAATTGCAAAATGACTTTAAAATCTTCCACGAAACTACTAAGCCCAGAGATTTGGTACTTTGTTTGCAATAACATATTGTGGTTCTCTCAAAGTTTGTTCAAATCATACCCCTCTTTCAACCACTGGCCACGCCCAGTGTCACATTTTTACTAGAGATATAATACACACAATACATTACGCTCAGGAAGACCCAAACATCGTAAACTGGCCCCCTTCTAAGTTTGTTCAAATAATGCCGGGTTAAAACTTTCTATCCATGGGGGTACATGGTTTAATATACTTTATAAGCAAAAAACAACAACATTAATCAGGTGAGCGATTTAGGACCATCATGGCAATCTTGTTTACCTTTTTACCAGCTCTACAGACGACGGGTGATATTGAGTGTATTGTGACGGTGCTGTTACTGGACATATCAGAGAGTATGGCGGCAGGAGAGGCGTGGAAACAAACCAAAACATTTGTCAAAGACTTTCTTAAAGGTATCAGTGCAATCAATGGAATTAATATAGTTATTTTATATTTGTATAATATTGATACTAGTTCTATAAAACCAAGGAGGACTCATCGTAAAATGTTATTACAAGTAGGGCAGGTGAGATTTAAAGCAACTGGTGACTAAGATGGCTGATGGTTTCGTGTGATTTTGTGTACAGTTTGTTAAAGGTTTTGTGTTTTAATGTTCTAGATTTGACTAAATCTATATTTGCAGGATGATGAACAACTTTTCGTTTACTCTCGGTTTAAATCAAGTAGATGTAGTTTAAGTGACGAAAATACTATTGAAGTGCTTTTACAATTGATTGGTTAATTACGTATTCAAGCGTTTATTATTCAAGCCAGTTTGTCCCATTTGTTTGAGTTTATCAGCATTGTTTGTAAACGGGATAATTTAAAGGCTATATCGTACCTCGTTTCTTGAAATCTTTATATGTTTCATTTTATCAAGCGTTATATAAACGTCAATGTTCAAACGTGTGATCTCATTTGTATAACCGAAAAAATGGTTTCAACACCTACGTATTTTGTATCTGTATGTTAAAGTGTGCATGTACGATATTTCATATCAATTATTAAAGCAAAACACACAACACATATACAATGCAGTATGCACACTAGTTTTGGTGAACATAACTACTGTCGTAACTCGATGCTTAATTTGGTTTTAACAGGTTTAAACGAAATAAGAGCGATTGGAGACGAACAACTGAAAGACGAATATGTTGCCGTTGCAACGTTTGGACATGAAACTAATTTACAATTTCTGTTGTCGGTCAACTATGATTCGGTTCAAGAAACTGTTGGTAAGATGTTTGACTATCTCCATTAAAAAAAATCAATTGCATGTGATAAAATGTGGTTCATGTACGCATACAGTTCTAGTATTAAATAAAAACGTTCGTCATTTTCTACAAATACTTGTTTACGCGATAGCTTTTGATTATTTTTACTTTCCAATGCAGATCGTTTGACGCTCGGTGGTCCAAGCCCGTTGTATGGAGGATTATGGATGGGGCTAGCAGGAGCGATGTCATGTAAAAGTATGTGTTTTATCGTGTCGAAGCTTGACATAAGATTAGGAGGTCAGACGTATTGCGCATGATTCATGTTACTTTTATGCGTTTTAATGCTATCATGGTTTATGTACCAATGTAGATGGCTTGACTCTGGGAGATCCAAGTCCATTATATGGAGGACTATGGATGGGGCTAGCAGCAGCGATGTCATGAAAAAGTATGTTGTTGATTTTGTGAAGTGGTAATATGAATCACGTTTGAGCGTGTAGGCTGTACAATGTTTAGAAGCTATGTGCCACAACAATATTTAGATGCAAACGAGTACAACGCATGCAACAGGACGGGAACTTACTTAGTGTTCATGTACAAGTTTTTGAGATCCTTCGTGTCTGGTATTGCATAATGTTAGGACCTGCGAACTTACTTAAATGCATGTCTAACAATGTAGTGTTTTGAAACAGGTACAATTTTAATTTGCCCTAAGTTAGATAACTACAGTACAAAACGCCGTATGTTAGTTTTTGGTCGATTTTATTGCAATATATATTACTTATAACGCGTATACAGGGGCACGGTTCACTAGTAACGGCATTACCATTCTTCCGAAAATCATCATCCTTTCCGACTATCGACCGACCGAGACATTGCTGACACACGGACCCGACGAGCCGAATTGGGAAAAGACTGATGAGGTAGAGGGACTTTATTATGTTGTGTTTTTTGACTTTGTTGTTATATTTTAATAGTTTTGCATTTGAATGGTAGTGTTTTTGTTTAATCCCGAACTCGAGCAATAATTTACAGCGCAATTAATTTAATATATTTGTATCTAATCCACTAAAATATGAATATTCTTCTGTATGCTTACAATTTAGTCGATAGTTGATTTCGTTTTGTTTTACTTCATTTAATGTGTAGTTTTTTAAATTAATGATTGTATCTTATATTCAGATTGTGTTACTTGTAACCATGCCACAAATTCAGAATCGTCTGTTTTGTTAGGCATTTTTCTTTATCTGGACGTCCACTAAAGTAGTGTTATTTCATGTCATTGCCTACGTTAACGTTTCAGACGTTAGCCAACATCATGACAGCGTTGGAGGACCTGGATCGAAGAAGCATGACTGTTTTCGTTGTGCCGGTGGGGGACTATGATCAAGTAACTTTGTTACTATAGAATATCATAATATCGAGAGTGCATTCGCAAGTGTGAACATACTTGCAGTTTCTGTGTTTCAGGAAGCGATATATTTTTAATTCAGTCCATAATGAAAATCCGGTTCTATTCGTTTGCAGGGTTGTCGAACCAGCTTATTGGGTCACTACTTACAGTGAACACGTTGTAAGCATGAACTATGGTGTTCATATATGTTTTAACGTGTATCTAAAAGTCACTGTTTGTCTGATTGTAAGCCGATTTATACTTGGTGGATTTATTCTTGGTTGCGACTTTTTTGTTTAATATTTATTAAGACTGAGTTGATTTAAATTGTTCAAAACGTCGAATGGACTTAATATGTTGAAAGTATAACATTTTATATGTTATATGACGTAATACTCTGTTTTCCAATGTATTTGCATTACTTTTCGCATTATCTTTCCTCTAATCTGATGACCTCGCGTCATTTGGGCGAATTATGATATTCCAAAAACTCTTAAGCATGTTATTTGCAATGCAAAACAATTACAGGACTTTGTAGACGTGATAAAGCCTGCTGGCAGGAGATTGTACAAGCACACTGAAGGACGTCGACTCGCACGACGCCATTATCTCTCTGTAAGTAAAACAACTGTTCCTGTAGAGTCTATCTTGTGGAACTGAGAAATACCGTTGCAATCAAATGAATATATATAATCATAAATAAATGGTGCGCTGACCCATTTTCAAATATAGACAGCCTGTGAGATTTTGTTTTGTTTTCGTTCGTGGTCGCGATGTTTTGTATATGTTGAATGCACTGTTAACTGATTATCAGTGTTTATATACTATTTACATTATAAAAATAGTCATGAGTGCTTTATAACATAGTTAAAATTACTTCGAATAAGTTTTCTTTATTTGCGATTAATACGTTCTAGCCATAACGTATATTCTTGACACTAAATTTGTTTACTTTGTAGGTTAAGACAGACTTACTTGTGTTTACACCAATGTTTGAAGGCACGTTCTCGTCGGAAGATCTGGTAATTTCCTTAACAATATTTTTGCAACTCTAATGGCAATGAATTTTATCGCTGCACAAGTATAGCTAGAAATCAAAAACTATTTTAACGGCATTCGTCAGATATTATTGATTCTAGATTATAAAAAATGTGTCATAATAAATAAGGAAGACAAAATACATATTTGGTCAAAAGTTCAATAATTAGTGTTTTCAGATATTCGCTTAAAATTAATGTCATTAATATTATCATTTTTATATTTTTATTTTAGAGTGATAGTTCTCATTTGATTATACTTCATCATCTAGGTTGTCAATTTGAATAGCCATTACGAAGACATTATCTTATAATGTATTTTTATATTCACAATTGTGTCGAAATCCGTTGATAAATAATCGAAAAATTATGCAAAATAGAATGTTTTCGAGAAAATTGCTTATGAATATAGAATGTAGAACAACAACACATTCAAACGCAGTCAAATGCTGCGTTGCAGTGTCATGTGGTGATCAAAGCGATTTCAATGGTGACATTTTCTTTCTAGGAGGACATGCATGAGATTCGTATGGAATCGTTCAAGCTTGGGCTTCGACCTCAGCAAGTAGACCCGGACAATATGTACAAGGAAAGTACCAGCAAAATGTTTCCTCAGATTGGTTCCCGCGTCCGAAGAGGTCCGGACTGGCATTGGACAGACCAAGATAATGGCGGGCCGGGCACCGTTGTGGGTCATGACGAGGAAGGTAATGATACTACTTGCGTCTTGTGTAATAAGTAATTATGCTAAAAACGTTGCAGTATAGAAACATGTCGACATTGTAAAAAAACTTTCATCTGTGATGATAACAAATCAGCAACCATTTAAATCTTAACGAAAGATCATTCGTAAGTTATGTTTATTAAGTTGAACAACACAATTTATATATATTAAAGTCACATAATGGTTTGCGTTATGTGAGTGTGCTTTTAATGTAATAATAATATAATAAATGTTTTGATTTTAAGAAACGAATTAGATATATTTCAAACATAATGCTGTTTAGATTCCCAATTGTGGGTGACATGGGATGCAAATGATAAAACCAACGTGTACCATTACGGAGATGGTGGTTATGATGTGTTGGTCACCGACGAACCTAGAACATTGAAACCAGGACAAAAAATCGCCGTAGGTTGTTTGGTGAAACCAGGTAGGATACTATTTAAAGTATATATATATCTTCGTAAGTTAAGCGTTACTTGATTAGTTTTAATGACATTAACTGCAAATGCTATCATATACAAACTTAACTAATTTATTTTTTTTTTTAATTTTTCGATTGCTGTTTACTGGTGTCTTATTTTGTATTATTGTTTTTTAATAACTGCTTCTTGTAGGTAAACATGGCAAGTTTCAGAAGATACATGAGTGGAACAAGGGTGTAGTTATACGTGTGGAACCACCAAAGGCTCATGTATGTAACACTGTTTTCAGAATGTTTAATTTTCATATTAAATCTTACCTTTACGTTGTATATTATGTTATTATTCTGCTCGTGTCATGTTTGTTTGTTTATTAAATTATTTATTATAGACATACCAGTAACGATGCTAAACTGACAATCTTTCAATGCCAAATATAAACCGGCAATATACGATAATAAAATTTCCTAAAACAATACAATAGGTAATCACTTTGTCCGTGTAAATAACACAAATCCCATTAACGAATCTGCATGATTGCACTCCGTCATCATTTTGAGAATGTGCCTCCCTTTAAGGAAACATTATAGTTACGTACATTCAACAAACTCTGATAACTGAAAATAAAAATATAAACACGACCTCAGTCGAGAGATTTTAAACGCTTTTTTTCTAGGTCCGATGGGACAGTGGCGCTCGAGGTGACTATAGTTACGGGGAGGATGGAAAATGTGAAATCGAACTATGGTAAGTAATTCAGTTTATCAAACCGTTAGGTGTTTGTTTGTCTGTCATAACTATGTGAAAACATTGCATGGACAAATACCATACAACAGACGTGTGAGTACGCGTACTATATTAATATATTTGTTATATATTATTAAAATATTTTTTTTTTAAACGGATAATCAAAAAATGGGTTCATTGCCGAAGGAAATATCTTTTCTTTTATTATGAATGTAGTATCACAAAGAAGTTTCGCACAAAAAAAAAACATATTTATATGCCGTGTGTGTGTGTAAAATATTATTTATATGACTAAAGGGTTGTTTAAACACATTAGAACTCAATGGGACATTTAGTCCCAGATAAACGTTTTATAACTTCACTTTCAGCACAACACATCCGCTATCGGAAAGAACAGACATTGTCTCAACACAAAATACTGCAGATTTGAAACCAAGGAAAACGAACAAAAACATGAAGTAGTCAAGTCAAGTCAACAGTTTATTAAAGAAACATAGGCCTCCGGCCCAAAATACATATCATGTAATATACAGAAATTGCAACGTTGTGTCCTAGTGGTATTATACAGATGTAAATGTTAGTACATGTATCTAGTCTTTTTTCTAGAATTCATATGAACGAAAACATACACTGCAGGTTTTCTACATACAAATCATGTAATATATAGAAATTACAAAGTTGCGTCATAGTAATATTATACAGATATAAAGTCTCTAGTCTTTTCTAGAATTCATAAGATAGAAAACATACACTACAGATTTTCTACATACATATCATGTAATATATAGAAATTGCAAAGCTGTGTCATAGTAATATTGTACAGATGTAAAAGTTAATACATGTATGTCTATCTAGTATTTTCTAGAATTTATAAGATAGAAAACATACATTGCAAATTTTCTACAAACATATCATGTAATATACAGAAATTACAACGTTGTGTCATAGTAATATTGTACAGATGTACATGTTAATACATGTATCTAGTCTTTTCTAGAATTCATAAGATAGAAAACATACACTGCTTATTTTCTACATACATATCATGTAATATACAGAGATTGCAAAATTGTGTCATATTATTATTGTACTGAAGTAAATGTTGATACATTATCTAGTCTTTTATAGAATTCATAAGATAGAAAATATACACTGCTAATTTTCTAATAGTTTCAAAATCATTCGTTGACAATAAGTCATAGAAGTTATTCAAGTCAGTACCAGAGTTATACCAGTTGAACAGAAACTGATTTCTAATACTTGTATACTTAGCACAATGGAAAAATGCATGATATTCACAATCCACATATGTCATATTAATATTAATTTGTGAACAAACATTACACACGCGATTCTGGAAAGTAATATTCAGATGTCTGCCAGTTTCAACTTGTAGTTTATGGTTTGAACATCTAAATTTAGCATAGGCTATTTTGTGTTTGGCTGGCATTTCTATTATCAAATATCGCTCAATATTAAGTAGGGTTTTAAAATGACTATAATGGTGACAACGACTTGAGTTACTTACGGTGTCATGCCAGTTTTGAGTAAAACAGTCAATCAATCTACTTCTAAAAAAAAATGATGAACA
>VMBQ01004162.1:0-60488 GCA_007657795.1 Dreissena rostriformis | reverse complement strand
ATTATTTGACCTGTATGGAAATTCAAATACACAAGAAACCGGAAAATGATCCGAATCATCCCTGTCTAAAACTTTGAAGTCTTTAATGTATTGAAAAAGTAATGATGAAGCAATCATATAATCAACGACACTTGCGCCATCATTTGAAAAACATGTAAATTCACCACATCTATCACCAGGGAAGCGGCCATTGAGAATGTGTATGTCAAATATGTAACATAAATTTACCAGAGATTTACCATAATTATTACCACGTATATTATCCTTATTATTGCGTGGGATATCAAATGTGCTTCCATCATAATCTATATTACCAAAAATATAAAAGAGATCATCGAACGGAATATAATCCAAAAAATCTTTACATCTGGAATTCAAATCACCTGCAATGTACAACAATGCTTGTGGATAATCATAAGTTATAGTTTCTAAATTATCATACATTTGAGATATGCCATTCTTCTCATCTTGATCATTATAGTAGCATGATCCTTCAGGAGATACATACGTAAAGTACATTATAATATACTCACAATCATACAAGGTAGAGTATTCACAGTACAAAATAACACAGTTTTCACATTGTTCATAAATTCGTCTAATAGGTACTTGCTTATGTAATTTACTACTTATATAGACACTAATTCCCCCACTATTACTGATAGCATTATTTTTCATCTTTCTCACAAAGTCGTAATGAACATACGATTTTATAAAGTCATTAAAATCCCCAACATATTTAGCCCAAGTTTCACAAATATGTATTATATCAAATGAACTTAAAAACTTAGTGACCTCGGCATTTTTCACAATATTTGTTTAATCCACATATGTTCCATGAAATAACCTTAACGCTAGAATGTTTATAAACAATTTTCGTATTAGGACCTTGACCTAGTCCCTATTCGGAGAGAGTCATCGAAATGCCTGTTCGCTTCGTGATTTGGCGTAGCTCCATTGATTGGCTGAGCGTTACCATGTGACCGGTCGTCATCGTGTTCCCTGTTCCCGCGTTGAGATCCGACCAATCGCTGCTCATCATCGGTGCGGTTTTTCTCACCCCCTTGTTGCGGGACTGCACGTGGTCTGGAGCGCTTCCCAACGTAAACAATTTGGTCTGTGTTATCATCGTATCTATAGATGAAGTAGACAACAGTCTATCTGTTGTGATGCATTTAATGAATCATCGCTGTTGACGTTAAGGAATAAGGATATTCTCTTTTCAAGTGCACGTTCATGCCTGTTCAGGTTGCCACATTTAACTTCAGTTAAGTTATTTGTCGCTCCGGCGGCTATTCGTTTAAACGACATTACAACACAGGAATAAATGTAATGTTTAACAAAAGCTAACATTGCTTTCTTCATCAATTTATTATGAATACGTGTACCAGCCTTTTTCAGTTTAGAGTTTTGTAGTTTAGAAATTAAATAAATATCGGTAACAAAACATTCATATTTTAATTTAGTCAGTTAAAATTGTGTTTTCGTTTCCATCTCTTTAGCTTTTTGTGTTATTCCATTAAGGTCGAAGATTAATATAAGATTAAGAGGTCAGACGTAATACGAATGATTCATGTTACTTTTATGCGTTTAATGATATCATGGTTGATCATACTTCTTGGAGGGACATCCCCGTGTTTTGTATCCCTGTGTACCGTCGTCTCGCAGTGGTCATAGTGCATCGACCTCTATAAGCAGTGATTCATAATATATAAATGAGGAAATATTGCAAAAACATTAGATACGTGTCCCGAAAGAAAAGATTGTTAGATAAATAACAATAAGTGTTCATGATGGATAAAAACACTGAGTGAATACCTATGGATATTCCGTCCAGCTTTAGTAATGTGTCTTGTTAACTGTTATTTTGTGTGTAGTTTCATTAAAAACATGCTTACTCTATCTTACTATTTTGCAATGTGATGTGTACTTGTTAATATCAACACCGAATAAATTTGAATGTCATTCCCTACATCTGCATGTTTTTTAATTATTGTGCAACTGATTTTCGTGAGTATTATGCTCAATTCTGCATGTTTATATTTATTTGGTCCATTTATGTCAATATAGAATATTACAACCAGACATGACTTAGGTTTTAAACGCTTTAACATTTGTTCAATCGGATGAACATGTAGAAGATAATTCACTTTACGTTTACTATTTACCCCAACTGTGACGTTCACTGGTCAAATATTGGTGTGATTCAAATGCTTACAAGTTATTGAAAGAAGCAACACGGTATTTACAATGGTTTGACTTTAACATATACTTACGACTTAAATAGTAATATGAGAGTTGTGATTGTGATTGTTATTCTTTAAAGCGAATTGCATTATTCGATGTTCGCTTGCACTTCATTTTACGCATGGTTCAGTTCAGTTAAGTTTTATTATGGTTATGATAACAACTTAAAAAGCATAATGGGGGTGCAGATTATGTTAAGTACGTATATTTGAAAGTATGATGTTCGTTGCTATTGTAATTCATGTTATTGCTATGATTGGTAAGGAGTGTGCTACATGTGTTTAGTGTATGAATATCCATGTACTGTTTGGAAAATTGTTTAACTCCTATTACAAAATGTATGCGTAGATGAAGTTTTGATATTCAAGTTTATTGTGTATTTTCTTATCGTCTTTTCAATTTATCGTAAGTATTGGTGAGGCCCGGCATTTTGCGATGTGATATTTGACAACTGGGCACATATTTCCAGAGTGTTTTTTTCAAGATGGGTCCAAAGCTTTTTATTTCTGGTTGTTTTTTGGGCGAGTCACACTTTATACGTGAACTACGTATAGATGAGTATTGATCCTATGTATTTTGAGTGTACACATTTTGTGTTTCTGATTAGTTGATCATATCTGTGCTGCAGTCTGCATAGGCTATGTTTCTGTGTAAATGGTTCAAGGTGTGTTGTGTGTTATATGACTGGTAAAGTGTTGCTCCTATTGCATGTAATGAAAAAAACACATATTTTCCGACGCACGCATAATGGGAGAAAATTAAAAGAAATATACCTCATGGAACCCACGTCGTGCACAATTACAGTAATACATGACAGTTCAACCAACTTATTTTTATTTAATATTAAACATTGCCATGTAATGGTTTTAGGATCAGAAACACTTTGTTTAAAGGGTACAAACTAAGTCATTCATTGTGGTTCTTAACTTTGATTAAATCCAATATTAAAATTAAAACAACAAAACAATTTCAAAAGAGACACATTTTGAAATTTAGGAATGATGGTTCTTGTACACTTCAGGATTGTGGTATAATATAATAAATAATACATGTCATAATACATCAAAATTATTAAAGTATCGTTTAATTCGTTAAACATATAATTCAAGTATACATAATTGATCCGCTCAATAAATATCAGGTTCTATTGTAGAATACCTAACCTATAAGGCATGTTCTTACTTTTCAGATATCAGATTATGCAGCATGGTATCAATTTAAATAAGTAATATTTCCCTGTCCGAATATTTCAATACAAATATGTGTCATTACTTTATGCAGATGCGAGTCGCCTGAATGCAAATACCCACAGAAACATAGTTTCGGCAATAAATATGCGACAAAAGCACAGTATCGCAATAAAAACACTACAAACGTTCATCTTTCAAATTAAAGACTCATCAAAAGCACAAAATATTGCATACAAACATATGATCGAAGTAATAACCACACAAGGCCTGTATGTGTTTTATTTTTTACCACAAGAGAAAAGAAACTCTTTAGACTAACGCTCTTCATTCGATTGGACCACGAAGGGATCTAGATATAATGATAAAGTATAATGTATCAGCCGTATTCGTCTAATGCACTGACAAAGTAATATCGTCCAAATAAATCAGACTTCAAAAAACTGTCAGGACTTATAATATCTTAATATTGATGGTGGCAACGAATTAAATAAAGGCATTGGCAAATTTGATAAACTCAACATAGTTCTATCTCTTTTTTGCCATCGACATCATATTCATAATCTCGTATGGTCCCGTCATCCCACCGTACCTGCAAATACCGAACAGATAAGGAATTGTCTTGGAACTGCGGACAGGTTTTGTATTTAAACTTCGAACTCTATTCAACAACCGTCTTTCTCGCTAACACTAGTGTACATACGAGTTAAATATTTGAATTTTAATTCGTCACAATAAACGGGACAAACAATAATTCCAGTAAGTATAATTTAGCCAAACGATACTTGCTCGAGCTTTCTTGTCGACCGCTTTAAGAACAACGCCAGTTTGGGAATGGCTATGCTCCACAGACATAATATCAGGTCCTGCAAAAATAATGATACGTAACATTGATAAACTTAATTATAATTATGAACCAAATACCACTTATGAAATATCGCTGCTTAAACGAAGTGCCTTTTTATTGAGATATATTAAGTTAAGAAGTTTATACCCACCTGGTTTCACTTTACATCCAATCGCCAAGTTTTCTCCCTGATTTAAAATTCTTGGTTCATTGACAACTGTGACGTAAAATCCATCATCACCGTGTTTGCATACCATTTTCCAGTCATTAAAATCCCAATGGACCAATATTGTATCTGATTCTGCAATGGTAATATTTAAATGTACGCTATACATGTATATGACCAGTTGAACAATTTTTTAACTCATCTTGTATTGAACAATTGTGCTTGTGAAAATCGTCGACTTTGGGCGTATTAATCCGTTTTTACAGTCGCTCGGTTAATTAAAAAGTTACTCTCCGGATAGCATTAAAAAAGTCTCTTAATGTTAAACGTACTTTTAAGTAATATTATTATAATAATTGAGAGCCTCTATGGTAAAATATTAAGTGAAGACGGCATACATGTATATATGCTATGGATTTCCAAGATAACTTGTGAACGACGTAGGGTAGCGTTTATAGATTCCCGCAATACCAATTGTCATAACAAATCACTCAGAAATTGTAACAGGAATAATAACTATTTAATGACTATGTTCTAATTAGACATGCAATAATCCAATACATTATATAGGGTTTAGATACACTTTATTATGTTATGACAGACATGATACAAGTTGACGAAATACATAGCACAAGAAATTATGTAATTATTTTTTTAATTAAAACAAATTTATTTTATTACCAATATGTCCTAAAACCGTTCCGGGTCCATTCCCATCCAGGTTCTCTCTGTTCCAGTCCGGTCCCCTTCGCACACGAGAGCCAATTATAGGAAGTGCTGAGCCTTCGATTTCCTTATAAATCCTACCACCAAATTCTATTTCCATGGCTCTTTCCGCCCTGTCGCGCATTGCTTGTATATCCTCCTTGACAATTATATGAAAATAATAGGTTTATTTTCAGAGGTACACAAACACATAGGAAAATGTGCATACATATGCATCTTTGTATAATTTTTTTGCAAGTCAGTATCAGTACTCTCTAGAGAGTTGGTGCATACATACCAGAATACTACAACAAAAGCATGACCTATAATAAAGTATGTATTGTTCCGCTATCTTTAATGCGCCGTAACAACTATAATGAGCCGAAACATAGGGAACATAACACCAGTCAACACATTAAATTATGCGAAGGAAAAAAAGACGAGTAAGAAACAAATCGTCGAAGTACCATTTCAACAATTTATGATTTTCTGAAACTATAAAAACGAATCTGAAATAAAGCTTACATCCTTGCGATTTTATCACACAAACGTATTTGTTTCATTAAGCGTATTTTTTTAGGATTTATTTTGTTCAGGGGCGTAAGTGTTTTTCATGAATAATGAATATGTTAAAAAAATGAGAATTACAAAATGTTAGTTTTTTATTATGAAATATGTGTCTGAAAATACAACCAATATAATACATTCAACGCAACGCATTAATTGTGATTTAAGATTCAATCTACATGAAAAATAATACATACTTGAAACAAAATACTACCACTTCCAAAGAACAACATCACAATTCATTAGTATACAAAGAGCAAGCCAGTAAACATGAGTGTTGCACTTATCCTACAACCTATATATAACACTAACAGTACAACGTGTTACCTTGTCCTCCTTTGTCATGGTGGTATTCAAAGTTACACGCAAAGACAGGTCTTGAAATATCAAATTTGCCTGCAATACATTAATTGTGTTGTACATTGACAGCGTTATCAAACAAAACAGACAATAATTCTCGATTTAAATCAAACCAGAAATACACAGTTTCGTGCTAGGGTCTCAAATAAAAAAATACAAACAAAGTGAAACTCCAGTTGCATCAGCAGGAGATCATTCTTCTCCTCATTAAAAGATCATTGGTTGTAGGCACGTTACCAGTTGTCATTCAATTAAGACACATATCAACTCAAATTATGATGAGAACTGTTAGCAACATCAAATCTTGAAAAAAAAATAAGCGTAAGCGCCTTTTTTATATACTTAATGTACTAATATTTTTGTACTGCAAGATATCCTTTCCGAGCAAGTCTGCGTCCATCTTTGTATGTGAATGATTTTGCTTTTCCACTTAGACTCACCATGGTGTCTATAAAACTCTGCAACATAAATCATATATCTACTTAATTATAATTGAAATAGCTTTTGTATTGTGAAACGCTCTCTTTATATATGGACATAAACTATTCATAAATCAAAGCTCCATCTGAAAAAATCTTATCTTGGTGTCACACAAATCGTTTATAAAAAAGTTAGTCGGAATTTTGTTTATTACGAGATGCGCGTTTGTTGAAGTGGCTATGTTTGTAATTCAATTTATAACTAACAAAATATTTCTGAAAAACACATATGCCCTCGACTACCCACAACTTTTACCATCAGCAAGCAATACAAATCAATAAATGGGTTATGAAACTGAATGGAACAAAGTTTTATAATACCACCAAGTCGAATTGAAAAACGTTTTAACGCATCTAGAATAAACGAAGGTATTCATTGTATGATCGGATTGTTTTTTTTTAATCACAATTAAACATCTTCTTAATGGATTATCAGCATTAACGGTATTTAGTTTACGGTATTTAAACATATTGTTGTGCCTATTTATGATAATGTAACACTATACAATACTTGAGACTTGTTATGTAATGACTACTTATATCAATAGGTGTGCCTATTCTAAATGTACAACATTCTATACCTTTTTGTAATTTCCAACACCAATAAAACATACGCCTATGTCGTTTTTATCAATTTCTTCAATCGCATCGGCCAAGTAAGTTAGTGTCTACAATAATAAACACAAATGTTGTATGTATGCCTTTCTTTCATTTAATATGAGATCTCCAAAGCGAGGCTGAAATGGATGTGAACATTACACTGCTGATGTACAGATTGTCACTGGTCCCGTTTTAAAGAGGCCATATACAAATAACCTTCCAAAGCTAGACACGTTTTGTTTAACATTACAATAAGTCGTATAGTTTTCATCGGGCATTAAAATAATCTCCGCTTTGAGATAAGATATATCTTATATGTAAGTTGTGAGTATTGTTTTAACTGTTCTTGTCTAAAAGGTTAATATTACAGATTGGATGCAATCAATACATATGTATTACTAGATACGCGTATGCAATAACTATCAAATGATGAACAATCTCTTAACAATTCTGCATGAGTGTGCCAAATATGTTATATGTTATATTACCAATGTTATATATATTCAAATGTAACTGGTGTTTGCGTTAATGTCAAACATGGTAAAATGAATAAGAAAAAACATCGTTGTGTGGTTATACATAGAGCTCATTAAAGTTTGATGAATAACTGTTTGTACAAACTTGTTTTATTGAGAACTGTTCCTATATATTTATATTATTATGCTCATCGGTACATTCAACATGTTCGGTATGTAAGGAAACAGTTTTGTGCTATATACTATCAAGCGATGTGTATGTAAAAAGTAATCGTCCTGAATGATATTCGTTTTGTTCGTGTTGAAATGACCAAGTCCTTCTATAGAGATATGTATTGCAATAAAGTGGGTGTTTTTCTTTTGTTTTCGATTTATGATCTTCAGCTCTTGTGCATGTTGGCAACAAAAAACGTGTTATTGTAATTGGCAGTTGTGCTTATTAAATTATTGTATTGGTTATGTCATCATGGACAGTGTTAAGAAGGTCATTAAGACTAAACTAGCTTTATATCTAGTTATTTCGACTTCCTACCATAGTTTGCAAACCAAGCGCAATTACTAAAATTTAGTATAACTAACCTTGTAAACCAATCATTATTTTTCTGGTATTAAATGAAGACGAATGCACTTGTGATCAGATATTTGCTATCAATGTTTTTTTCTGTTTTATTGATATTTACAAAAAAAAATGGAATTTTATCAGTCACCACCACTCATGAAACCAAATCTGGAATACGTTCAGAGGTTTTCTTTGAACCAGCAAAGTGTCAATTTGGCATTAGTATATTTATAAAAGCGCCACTTTTTTATATATAAACATTAGGATTTTCAGCAAATCGGAACTGAACTATGTTGCATTATTACTTTGTAATTGTCGTTATTGAAAAGTTAATAACAGTTTATGTAGTGTCGTGTTCACTTTACTGATAGTATGCGACATAGTTCAAGATTAATTAACAACTGTTAAAACTATTATATTATTATACTTTTCAATTCTTTCGTATGTCCTTATTTATAAGCAATTTATACTCGTTTATTATACCATGCCCTTAGGATTTATGTTGTATTCAACAAAAGCAATAATAATTTACAACATTCAACTAGTTTGTATTAGATGAGAATGTTTGCCCGTTTCATACCACAATAGCATGGTCATACCCAACATTATCTTACTATTATTAAATTATGTTAGATATTAATCAGAAAGCAATTATTAAATTTTACAATTGGTGATCGTCTGACTTGTTAAATACGTAAACATTACACTGAACAACATCCGCTACACAAAAGCGATTCATATACGAGTATGCAAGAAAAACTAAACATATTGTTGAAAAATCATTCAAATAAATTAACGAATATCTCATAATACAAAAGTGAATAATAGCATTATATAATATTTTAGAGATGAATGTTTATGGAATACAAACAACGGTGTATATACCTGTTCATGTTTTGTGTAGTCTGCAGCATCAGGTCCTGTATGTAACAAGGTCTCGGTGGGGCGACCGTCTGTGATCACGATTATTTTTGGACTGATGTGTAGGCCATTGACAGATGGTCCTATTAAGAAAACGTGAAACTAGGAAAAAATAGCGTTATCTATATTCTTATATAAATTATTTTTCAAGATTTTCAGAATGACTTCAAATTTGCTGATGTGATGTTAAACTTTTAACTGATCATATTTGATTCTCCAGTTAGCTAGTTAATATACGGCAGTAATTCTTTAAAAAATTCGAAAATGTATATTTAAGTTCGAAAACTATCGACGAGTTAAAAACGAAATATTGAGACGCTTTAGAGTCCGTTTCCTAGGTAGAACGAGTACTTAAGTGTCTTTTGAGAAGATCTAAACAATGCTCCCCTAAAATAGCGAATCCATGATTTCCCGGTCGCTAGGCCTACATAATATATACGGCGCCGCGGCGTCTTGGTTAATTTAGTGGATGTTTAATAAATGCATTGGTATTAAGCGATATATTTAACCTGGCCCTCATTTATGTTCGCTCATCATTCGACATTGTCCGTATGGGAAACGAGGACATCAATACAAACATTTGATTCCGACAATGCGATATATACAAACGATGGCATAACATTAACCCCTCTGTGGATCAAAGTGGGCTCGCAAACCGAATGTCATGAGTGCAAGCCAAGCTGTGTATTGTGTTGTCGTTATTTCACAATATAACTATTAGCGACTAATTATTGTAAATACTTCTGAATAATGCAAAAGTAAATTACATAATATATTAAATAGGGTTTAATTGTGTTTTCACTTTGTTGTATATATACAAGCAGTACAACTAGCACAACAACCAATTCAAATTAACTATCGATCTCAGTGTTTCAGGTTGTATAGGTATGAAAACGGTTTACTTTATGCTGTAAAATGACCATGCTATTTTGTACACATAGTTATACACACACAAAAACATGCACGTAGTGAACAGCTTAAGTTAGAATATGAACACACAGTATGGAAAAAAGACAAGTTTCTGTCTTGAACTAAACAACAACCATTTAGTAGCTTTGCGCATTTCGCATTAAGCTATCACTTAAGGTCGAATTGCGGCCGTTCTTAAACATGAATATATACAGGGGTATTCAAATATCCTTATCAATAATAAATATATAAATTTATAAACAGCTACTGATTTTAACGGAATATTCATTAAATCGAAGTTAAATATATCGTCTAATAGTATAGACATTTATTCAACACATCCTGGAGATCAATTTGTTTTGATTTTTCTAAGCGAAATATTTTCAGTACCTCCAATTTGCATTTGACTTTCAACAACCTTAAAGATATAATCAGTTAACTAAAGCTTTTTAGGAAAACGGATACGCTTACAAAAAATGTAAAATAAATCACTCTCCGACCGTTTTTGCCAGACATCGCGCCAGCTAATGCGAACTTTAGGCCTCCCAGAAGAGGACTCGGGCCACCCAAAGGCATTTGATCTGTGAAAAGTGTTCGAGTATATAGTAAACATATAAGATTTATGAATCTCGGCAAAGTCTAATAAATTGTCTACTGTTTAATTTACACATCTTCACACATTAATATATTCCATAAGCATTTCGCCGATTATAGTGAAAAAAAGTTACCAATTTGCTTGTTGACATCGTCGAACCTATTGGTCAGGCACTGCTGTAATTTTGTCTCGTGACCGAATGTTACCAGCGCAACATATTCTCTTATACGGTCTTCGTTGTGGATTTTATGCTCCTCTAAACCTGTTTCATTTTAAAAATAATACGTATGTAAAACAATGTATGCAATCATCTTATAAATTAATAATAGATTGAACACCAAATGGTTGAAGTTATTCCAAAACAATGTATATGCAACACAAACTTTGAAACTTGCATAACTCTGCACCTAATATACAGTATATTAAACTATATAATAAAATATCCAGTGTTTATTTTTGCGTTTTCGTCTGAATGATCGAAAAAATATGAGTATGTGTTTTTTTTTTCTTAAATACCCATTAGTTTTGCCAAATTAAAATGTAGTATCTTTTATCTTTCTAACCTGATAACAAGTCGTTGACAAATTCCTTAGCCTGATTCCACGCATTACCTGAAGCCATGCTTTCTGATATGTCCAGACATAAAACCGTGGCGACACACTCTAACTGACCTGTTATATGCTCTGCTAATGGAGGAGAACACAACTTTCAGTCAAAACGACTTTTGTTAGGTAAAATTTAGTCTGGATATTGTTCTTAGTAGCTATAACGTCTTGTTTGTAATAATCGTGTAAAAATGAATAAGTAAAACGTCAATGACAGCAATACACGTTTAAATATTTACCTCTGTCTAATGCTTTCTGAGCCAATGTAGTCCATGTTTCTTCATTTCCGCTAAGAAAATACTTATGAATTTGTCTAATTACTCTAGCTGTAAATAAAACATCGCATTATAAACCATCGAACTGAGTTTCGAAAAGAAATGCCTATTGCTACTGTATAATAATAATAATAATAATAATAATAATAATAATAATAATAATAATAATAATAATAATAATAATAGTAATAATAATAATACTTAAAATAATAATAATAATAACAATAGTAAAAATAATAATAATAATAATAAGTGTACATTCGTTAAAGAATATATATGTATCAAATTTATATTCAATAAATACTATTGGTTCGTAACAATTATACATGCAGGTAAATATATTCGGATATGAAGTCCAACTAACTTGTATGTGTCGGATGCACGTTTCTACAACCGAGTTCTTTAGAATCGTGTGCAAAAATCGTTTTGCAATGTAATGCCCTCTTGTCTTGAACTTTTTGTCGAAGTTCATCTAATTGAGTCTCAATGTAGGCAAATCTTTGCACGATTTCATGTTGTGTCGAATCAACATCGCTCTCGCGGAGATGTAGGTTTGTGACGCGCTCATTAAGATTTGCCGCAACTTAAACAATAATACGCCAAATAAAGTATGATCACGTTCACCCTGCAGGCAAATGTAAAAATGAGAATAATGAAATATTGATATTATGATATATAATGTAGGATACTGAAACTTTATAAATAATATCAGGAGGGAAATTCGTGTTAACATCCGTAAGTCATTTATTCAAGGAAAGTGATCAGTTGACTATTCAAGGCTTGATGATTAAAAACGTTAAGGTAAGTAAGAATATTATTATAATTAGGCATAATTAACAATGCGTTACTGCTTGCATAATATTGATTATAATAATGAAACTTACATGACATAGAATACGACATTAAATTCTCCAAAATATATCAACTAATAACTTAAAATATCTACAATTAACTACTTTGCAATTAATAAAATAAGTAATGGTTCTGTTTATACCTGCAGCCAATCGATCAGTGGCATCTGAACTGTAAATAAACACACAGTATCTCAATAAAGCAATCACAAACTACCCAGATAGTGGCTTAAATGATTTGTTAGTGCAATAGCCTGTTTTTATAGTGCCTGGGAACTTTTTCACAAATATTGTGTACGTTAAAAATGCGTTTAATGTATTGACTAACAAAACTATTGTATTTGGAATGTTCTTAAAGCCACACAACTTATTTGGCATAGTAAATTAAAGTATAAATAAGAAACATATTTTATCTATGCCAATTAGAATATATCTAGTGGTTACAAGGTAGAAATCCGTCTTTTTGCGGTTTAAAACGTAAAAATAATCGCGTTTGTCGAAATGGACGTATACGTCTAGAAATCCTACTTTCGGTTTTAAAAGCGGTACCGTTTGAAAACTAATAAATTACTTGCTAACTAGGCTATAGAATTAATCTTATCTATGCCAATTAGAATATATCTGGTGGTTACAAGGTAGAAATCCGTCTTTTGTTTAGCTTTAAAACTTAAAAATAATCGCTTTTTTTTCGAAATGGACGTATACGTATAGAAATCCTACGTTCGGTTTTAAAAGCGGTACCGTTTAAAAAAAATATGCTTACTAGGCTAAAGATTTAATTTTATCTATGCCATTAAATCTGGTGGTTACAAGGTAGAAATCCGTCTTTTTTGCGCTTTAAAACTTAAAAATAATCGCGTTTGTCGAAATTGACGTATACGTATAGAAATGCTTCTTTCGGTATTAAAAGCGATACCGTTTGAAAAACAATAAATTACTTGCTAAATATGTTATAGATTTAATGACAATTTTGCACACTTTCAAATTGCATCTAAATTTATTGATTAACATGTGTTTCATTTCAAGGTCAGAGGCTTTAAACTAATTATAATATAAAAAAATAACATAAAAAAATGAGTTGGTGTAATGTCTGTATCATTATCAACATAAAACATCATGAAATGTATTTTTAGCGACACTGATGATTATACTTTCTGGATCTATGGATTTGTTATCGCCATATAGTATTTATTGGTTACGCAATTTATAACCTTACAAAAGTGTATGGAAATAAATAGAATTAAATCGCACACAAGTACATAAAGAAGCACGATGTTAACACACACGAATGTACATTCTACCATGACACGAACATTATACCACGACTTAATTTTATAATGCATAAACCATCCGTATCCATTATAGTCGATGTGTCAATTGCCTTATATTGCCCTTACCTTCACTTGCCTAATATTACCCTGACACGCACAACATATTTAATATGCATAAAAGTTCTATAATATATCACTTTGTAAAAACAAAACAACAACTACTACTACTACTTCTACTACTACTACTACTACTACTACTACTACTACTACTACTGCTACTACTACAACTACTACTACTACTACTAGTACTAATACTACTACTACTACTACTTCTACTACTACTACTACTTATTATTATAACAGATACTTATCATGCTAAGTATTCAAGTATTTTCTTTTACCAGTGACAGTCTTCTTTCGGTTCCCATTCTTTCAGATCTTGAAGTCGTTGAAGTATGGCTCTATTAATTTCCGTGATATCTTGAATATCTTCGAACACCTAAATAAATGTAAAGTGAATACATTTATTCGATGCAAACAATGGCAAACACACTTGGATAAATATCTGTTTAAATTGTGATTAAAATGTATTTACCTGTTTATGCATTGTGTTATTCCTAATGTTCTATTTTTGGAAAGAAATTAGGACATCAAGCACTATTTATATATTTAACAGGGTTCCCATGTTTGTAGTACTTCAATACGATACACCTGTTAATAAATCAGGCAGATCTGCGTTTTTGTATTGAAAAAAACCATGGTTTGTAAGTCAATAGTAAGTTACACAGAAGCCATTTACCTGCAAGATCGATAAGTCTTAGTTAATATTCACATTCATATTGACGTTGGTTTTCAAGCGCATAATCTCATGATAAGTAAACGCAAAATATGTAGTATTAGCGTCGTTATTAATTATGGCTTTGAATCATTCATGATATAATTTATAATCTGGTTTACATGTCTTGTGGGATGTCCCTATGAGGTATATTGGCTATGCGAAAAACTGATACCAATTGCGAAATTTCGGAGTGGCATAAAGAGTTTGTGTTTACAGGGTTCGTTCCTGAAACATATTCTTTAACTTTAAATTTATTATTGGGCATGTCTTTTGAATTCTTTTGAAAAATATGAAATTTTATTGCAAATATGATAACACGCTTTAAATGAATATACTCAAAAACACACACTCCCAGAATAACTTATTTGCTGCTGTCTTTTTAACACAGAGAGATGTTTTCAATCTTCGACAAAAATGTACTACGTTTTACGGATCATATGTATTTTTCCGTAAGCTTTACACACGACACAGGTTACGAACGGAAAAACAGAAAATATATCAAACGTGTCTGAAAAGCCAAACATGTCAGGAGCTTTATGTCCTAAGTTATGTATTCGAAGATAATAAACGTAAAACCCGGTGTTGATGACACAGTCTGTTTGAAAAAACTTCACGTAAATAAATAAAAAAGCAGCAACCGAAAATTCTAAATAACATCAAAAGGTCAGTAAGACAACAAAGTTGCTTCTTTCCAAAACAACAAACCAAAGAACACAACTAAGTCATCAATAAACAAACAAAACACAAACACGTATGTGAAAAAAGTTTATAAACTTACAGTACGGACAGTTTATATCATATGTTCGTGTAGCATATAATGAAAATATGATTTATCACAACATCGCAAATCAAATAAAGTGTACAATTATAGTACCAAATAATGTCGTTGTATATTCGACGTATATGGTCAATTACTTTTTGTTTGGTTCATAGTATATTTTGATTTCAAACGCCAGTAAAATAAAACAATTACAATGCCAACAAAACTTTAGGTGGGTAGTATTTAAACAAGTATTCAATCATTTTGTTACGCATAATTTATCGGATTACATAGGATTGTGCGTTTTCTTGATACTTAGACATTAAGTTCGTTATGTTTAAATTCAATGAGTCGCTTAATTAAATTAACATTGGCTACCAAGTGCTATGAAAATTGGGTTATAAATTATAAACAATCTATTGAAACCCCTAGCCATCACCAGGAGAGAAACTATTGTCATCAGCAAAAAAGTCTTGTATTTATGGCAAGTAAACACTTTCCCGAAATGACCGTGCACTTCCACCGACAACTCTACTTTCTAAATGATTAAAAAACACAACATTCAGAATGATTACACTAATGGCGCCTACGTTCTATATAACATGGCCTTTGGCGTCGATGTTCTCTGCTCTAACCAACTGAAGACCGAACAATACCATCTAGTTCTTGTTAGACACAATGCATTTTTACTTTAAGATTGCTGATGACATGTACAGTACAAAACAATCATAAATATCAGGGAAGCTTATGATAAACACCGATTTGAAAAAGCCCAGCGTATTCAGTATTTCCTATTGCGGGAACAGTGTATACAATTTGGATGTATCAGCTATAAAGCTGTATAAAGTACTTAAACATAATAAACTATTTATTACAAACAAATTCCTGATATTTAGCATCAATAAAAAGAATACGAAATGTTTCATCACAGCAAAACATAAAAGTATTAATTATTTAATCAAAAATGACTATAAAATGAAATATGATATATATCATAAAATACTTTCCCGGTTCTTTTTATTGCGTAAAGTACACGCGTGATCACATGCACGTCTTGGTACCAAAAGTAAACATTTGTCAATTAAGGCGCAGTCTGTACGATGCAAAGTGTCAATGAGTTTGACATGTTGTCAACTAAGACAGTACCGTCTCTTTTATTCCATATGGTGTGCTGAAATATACATTATACACGTAACTATTTTTGAAAGTATTCAAACACACTCGAAAACCAGGTTGTTGAACACATACGTGATCGACTACGCTGTTTAGAGAGAGAATCATTGTGGTGACATAGATCGAAAAAAATGATGATCGTGTTGATCTTTAAAGGTACAGCTTTTCAAATGAAAGAACTATTGTCCTTATTTAAACTTTGTCTTCGGTGTATTTTATTCGGTTTCATCTTTTGTCGTCCGAAATTAAATCTTGTTATGAAAAAGCTACTTACATTTTGCCTAACAAAAGCATAATAAGCAAACTAAATATCAAATTCGGTATGCTTACTACGACAACATATTTTACAATTAAGTTTTTTAAAGATGCTAGCCATATTTAATATTGAAAAGAGGGATCCATATTCAATACGATGTATGAGAGATAAAAAAAATATCAAAGGGTGGATATTGATGAACAATACCTGCTTTACTCAAGCTCGATTTCCATATTGGTGTCCACACCATAACAATGTTTCCCTATATGCCCATTATCCCACCTGACCTGAATATAAAAGAAATAATTGTAAACATTCAAAAAAATATGTTTCATTTTAATCAATATAAACTAATACTTGTAAAAAATACGGTATTTTAGAACTTTTCTTTTTTCGTCATTCGTGATTTACAGTCCCTTTAAGCCGTCAATAAAACGGGTTGTTCATATTTCAAGTTTGAAATACATTTCACTAAGATATTTTCAAACTAAGTATAATCTGGAAATGGCTTGACCACAAACGAATTATTCAACATGTTATTGTGTTTAATATCGTCAAAGTGACTGATTTTTTCCTAGTGTTTTTCTTCGATTTCGAATTCTCGAATGATTTCATTGGAGAAGTAATACACTCGTTTTGCGCTTATTATTTTTAATGAAATCCGATTAATTTGTATGAAAATACAATTTATATTATTGAAAACCTAATCAAGGTATTATTAATCTTGGTTAACGGTCAAAGTTGCTTGAATGTAGTATCACTGAAATCTTTGTTTTTAGTCTCTTTTTCACTGAAATGTAAACTTACATTGAATATATTATAGCTTAAATTCAATATATTCACTCAGCAACATCTATATATGGAAGTTTGAAATTCAATCAATATTTCTATCATTATTCCATAAGTTTTAAGGCAAAAGAATTTCTTATGTAAGAAAGAGGTGAACAGAACGTTACCGCAAAAGCATTTAACGTAACGTACAATACTTCACTAATAAGATTATACTGTATAATACAGTGCAAAATGTCATTACATATTTATTTCTAATCATATCAGACTAAATTTCGTATAAAAAAAGCCCTAATTATCGATTAAATTTAGTAGATATTTGTATTATAATATTTTCTTCAACTACATTTAGTGTTTACTATGGGAATATAAACTATATATCACAGCTTCACACTGCTCAATACGTCAACTTAGCGTTATACATCAGAATGGTACGTTACGTAATATGCAATTATGTAAATAGTGATGAGATTAATTTAAGATGAACCTATATTGGCATGACTGACATATGAACGAGATTTTTGTTTTGAGAAATCATTATACAATGTACATCCATTACTATTTTATAACATTCCTGCAAAATCAACTTACTATATTCATGTATTTTGTATTATTATTTTGTTTCACACTAAAAACCGTAAAGTGTATGTGTAATAAAATTAGGTTCTGTTCTGTTCTGTTTTGTATGCCGTTATAGCTTGCACGATGAAGACTATTTTACAGACTGCAAAATATTTGTTCATTGTAATAATGTATATTTTGTAAGCTTTCTCCGAATTTTGAATAATAATAGTTATCATGATAAAGGTAACACTTGTACGAACAACTTAGTAAAAATATACTTCAAGCAGGTAATACTAAAGTTAAATTGTATATAGTTTCGTTTTCATGTCGGTAAATTAATGCATACTGTAGCATGGGGTGGTTCCACTCTCAGAACAACTCCTCTGTTTGAGTCACCTATGTCCCGTGATACGCAATCACGACCTAGTACACACACAAAACATGTAACATTAAATTTAAAATACCCATGTGCCGTCATACTCGCGAGTCCTGAAATCAGGTACAAAACGACTGTTGACAGAACTATTTATAGTATTAAAGCTTAACGAACACAACCTTTATCAGTTGACAAACTTAAGTAACTAAATAACTCTTCTTATACTTCTATAAAGTTATAAATCGTTTTATGATTTCCAAAAAGGAGGCGTACAGTTCAATTTATATTCGAAACATTGAAGTGTACCTGGTTTTACTTTACAACCGGTCGCCATGCTCTCAAAAGGATTGAGTACCCGTGGTTCATCCACTGCTTGCACTTCACAACAATCCCTGGTGTATCTGTAGCTGCTGGTGTGGTCATTCAAATCCCATGTGACCAACAGTTTTCCATCTAAACATAGTAATGCATAACATTGTATTACAAATTAAATTAACAATTACAAATTGAAAGTTTTTTACGTACAAACCATGCAATACATTTGTACAGTTCAGTCGTTTTCACGGATTATTATACTAGGTAAATAGGAAAGAACATATCTAAATGGGCTTAATAGTAAATAAAACGTGGACTCATTGTTTAAATGCTCATCTCTCATTCGATAGCTTGTGTATTTAATCTTAACCGCGAAAACTACACACAAACAGTTACATCATACTAAAATGAAGTTGAATTTATAGTGTCGTTCAATTTTCTCGATGCACAATTATCGCAAGATATATAACATAGGTTAAACTAAAAGAAGAAATGAATAAATACCAAAATGACCGATGACAGTACCAGGACCACTATTGTCAATGCATCCATCGGTCCAAGCCGGTCCCCTGCGTACCCGGGAGCCTAGTGAGAGCAGACTAGCGTCATCACTCTCCTGAAACAATGACCCGTACGGTCTTTCGCAACGTCTCCTTGTGTCGGCACGAATGAATTTTATATCGTCCTGGTAACGATATGTGAACAAGAATTTAAAGTTGAAGGCGACGTAAATGCTAGTATCATAAGCAAAATGTAACAATGATGTCACAATGGGTTGTATTTTAAAACGTCAACATAAGCCATATGTCAGTAAGGTGATTTGTAGTTCACTGTGTACTGCAACACTCAAACATACCATCACTCATCAGAATGTCTTGTAGTACAGAGAACATTGTTAAAACAACATAATGACCGTTCAATAAAACAAACGTTAGGAAATCGTTTATACCTCATCCCAAACTGACAGCCTGGTTTTTAACGACAATTTCAATGCAAGTCCCTGTGAAGCCAAATGTGACTGTAAAAATAATAATGATTTTTTTCCTGATCTATGTTATGAAAAACTAAAAAAAAAATAACAAGTCATATGCTGCCATATCCTTTATAATACGATACTCAACAAGTGGATTTTATTAAATATAACGATATATTAATAGTTAGTTAGTTAACTCATTATTTAACGACAACTTTAATTTGTTCAGTTATAGGATATATTGTCAACGATTTAAGCTGTACTACCTCAAAGAACCCATAGCGAGCAAGCCTCCTTCCATCTTTGTACGAATACATCTTAGACTGGCTTAGCGTCGACATTTTTTGTATGAAAGCCTTCAACAGAAAAAAGAAACAGGTAAACAACAAAGATGTCAATTAATTCAGACAACCTTTGTACCAATACCAAGTATTATTCAATGTGAATGGCTTTACAGTTAAGCACCGATATACATTTCTTTTAGAATAGTATGATATTTTAATTTAAAACTACTAAGTAAACTTGTTTATTGACAACACTTTATATACTTTGTTGCATTTTCCAACGCCGATGAAAAACAATTCAAAGTCTCTCTTGTCAATTTCTTCAACAGCTTCTGATATGTGAGACTCGGTCTGCAAAATCGAGTTTTTCGGCATTTGAACATGAAACACTACACATATCGGTAAATATGTTGACAGCAGAGCGATAGCAGAATTACCGTTCTGACGCAAAACCATATTTTACATACACAAAAATACTTTCGGTCATTTATTTATTATTGTCAATAATCGAAACAAAACAGTTTTACAAAGGCACAATTCCAGTACCTGATCCACATTACTTTCGTCCTGAATGTCTGGTCCTGCATGTAGTAATGTGTCCGTAGGACAACCATCAGTGATGACAATTATTCTCGGAGATAAATTTAAGGAGTTTACACTTGGAACTAGGGGAAATGCATGTTATGTAATTACATAAGTAAAAGATTGAAATAATGTATCTTAATAAACATTATCAAGAGAGTCATTCACATTTGTTTTAGAACATATTTCGGACACATCGATCCCATATCTGTCATGTTTTAAGTGCTTTCAAATATTTTAGCTCACTCACTGCACCAAAGTGGCCGATATCCAGTATAATACTTAAGCTTTATTTGCATATATAACAATCTGAAACATATTACGTTGTTAACGGTATAAATATATATTCCCCTTTTGTTAGAGCACGGATATTTCAATATTTAAGATGCATATTCACCAATTTTCAAGTAATATAATAATATGAACGTCGAACGTACCATATTGTCTTTTAGCAATATGGGCTGTCGCCATACTGATTAACAAGCCGCCATACAGTGGACTTGGTCCGCCTAATGTAAGTCCCTCTGCAGATCATATAAATGAATATATAATAAATTATATATTCATATATACATTCATGTATTTATCGTGTATTGCAATATACCAGTGCATATCAACCACAGATACTACTTACGCTGTGAAGCGTGTTATAAAAAAAAACATATTACCCTGATAGTACCCCATTTTAGCTCCTGGGGAAATGATTTGAGCAGATTGTGTAGACGAACACTTGATGATAATTTTATCAACTTTTGCAATATATATTGTTTACTTATCGACCTAGTGTGAAATGTTTCATTTATCTAACATTTAAAACGTCATTTGAATTAACATACTTATGTGCTCATTAATTTCGTCATAGTTATTCGTCAATGCCTTCTGTATCTTTGTCTCGTGCCCGAATGTTGTCACAGCAATGTATTCATCTAACAATCTTTCGTCGTTTGTTTTCAGTTCTTTTAGTTCTATAAAAGTGTTAAGCATTCACAGAATAATGGGATAATTATTGATAAAGTTACATATTTAATCATAGTATCTTAATAATATACATTTCAAATTTAATTAAGAAAACAAACATATCAGACATGACTAAGACTGGGACTATCAAACGGGCCAATCAAACCCAACGCAAAAGGAGCCGGTCGGTCTAAGCACTTTTGACTTTGTTTACCAAAGGGAAGATATTTTAAGTAGATATTCGTATTTTGATGTTATTTTAAAGGATGCAACTAGTATTGTTCATAACAAATGACTTACCGGTAAGGAAATCCTTAACAAACTCCAAGGTCTGGCCCCATCCATTGCTGCTCGACATACTCTCGGAGATGTCCAAACACAGTACCATAGTGATGAATCGTGAGCGGACAGTTTCAGGTAACGCTGACACGAATATGTTTGACAGTACAATGCATTTTAATATGTCAACTTATTACAAAGGAATTGAACATGTATTACTTGTCAAAGTCATGAGCAATGCGGATTAAGAATGGGATAATTACCTCTTTCTTGTGATTTATCTGCCACTGTTCGCCAAGTTTCTTCACTGCCGGGAATGTTATACTGTTTATGTTGCCTGATGATCCGAATGACTAAAATTATAAAATAATAACCAACGTAACGTTTAATTGTTTATTATAAGATGTAAATTGAAAAGAAATATGGTTGAAAACGAACCTGAATCTTAATATAAACACATGCATTTAAAACTGTAACATAAATAATTGACATTGATTTATTACTAAGCATGTCTTTCTGATAAAAAAAATGCTAACCAGAGCCACTCGCTGTTACAATGCGCTTAATTCATTTTTATCTCTTCGAAGTATACTATCTTCTATGTCTAATTTAGGACGATAATTAACCTTATATCGAATATTTCTTGAAATATAACATGCTCAAAGCCGACTTTTTCTTCAGTATGTATACCATTTTTAGCTGCGATGTTGGCGTCTAAGGAATTCATGAACATGTGCATGTCGTCCAGCTGTGACTTTATATCATCAAATCGGCGAGCGATTTCAGATTCATGGATGATTTTGTCATCTACTAATGCATTGAGTTTTTCCATTCTGGTTTCCAAGTCCGCCACATCTCAATAACACCAAGTAAACATCATTTATAATAAGGTTAATATTAATATAGTATTGGTATATGAATGTAAAAATGATTATTTGTTTAATATAAAACACTTCAATAAAGTTACTTTGCCTTAACGATTGTGCTTAACATGACCTCGTATTTTATTTTAAAATAGTGCCTATTTCGTTATTTTGTAAATATTGTTTGAATAATATAATGGTAATGCCTTTCATAAAATAACATATTGGTTATATAAATTCCATTAAAGCTTTACATGTATAACAAATGTCGCTAATTTATTTAAACCATACCAGCAATAAACGACGGCATGTGTATAAATAGAAAACACTAGTGTTAGGCAGACGGGAGCTTATCGTGATAAGCACGCTATGATCAATTAGAGTCTCTCTGTATCCGAGCTTTATCATGATATTCATGGTTCGTGTCGAGCATTTAGGCCTAATAAATTAAATAGTTATTTCAGCATCCTTTCTTTGGCTTTTTCAAATACTAGTTTATGAAACTATGTGAACGAAACTTAGAGTATGATGATTATATAAACAGAGAAACATGGTGCGTAATTACGTTTAACATTATGTTTTCTAAATATTAAACTTTAATCAACTATAACAGGAAGGCTTAACGTAAACATTCAATAACAATTGCATTCCATAAATCTAAGAAATGTGTATAATTCTATTGAAGTTCAATAGTAACGCTGAAGAGATAACGCAAGAAATCTAGGTCAAGTGTGCCCAAAATTGGGTATGTCGAATAAAACCAATATATTTATTATCCCAATTAAAGTACATATTAGGTGCTTCAACCTAATGCCTGTTTTAAGATGACAGGGTCTATAGTATGCAGATTGATACAAATAAAATATGTTAAATGTAACCTACCTTTGGCTATTCGTGCAATAAGCAATGGACTGAAAATGGTAATATGATTCGTAAATCACGTAAGCAAATCAAATTGGTTGAAGTTTTATGAGTGTTGAATCAATATGTTTTCATATTTGCATATTTACACATATACAAATTAAACTACTTGTAAAGAATGTTATTTTAAAGTATAAAATGGAAATTTACCATCGTGTACAAGTTGATTTCGTATTTTCGTTTAGAGAATTCAGTCTTTGTACAATATTATTGTAACACGTCTGGATGTCCTTTATGTTGATGAAAACCTAATGTATAAAACGAAACAAATATATAACATAACATGGTTTGAGAACACTGCGTTTGCAATTTCTTACGCAATAGTATTGCTTAGAACTCGTATTACACAAAGTACGATAACAGTTTTAAAAGGTTTTACCTGATGTTCCATTTCAAGTTTTCAAAATCGAAAGTTGAAAAATCTATAAGTGCCAATAGTGGTTTCCCAGGATAGGGTAAACATGACAACATGTATACACTACATAATTTTCTATATTTATTGATCTAACAATACACGCAGGAGGTAGAAATTTAACAGGTTGTATGCTATGAAAAAATCTTAGTATGAATGCGATGTCGCAAACAAATGATTAAGAGCTGACTTGATTACATGGACGCAAATGGAAAATATCAAGCCGGTGTACAGTACTTGCAATATGTTTGTTATCGTTATCATTATTCCATAAACGAAAGTCAGGTGTAAATAACCTAGGACGATTATACTGATAAGTATATACAAAACTTATTTTTGTAATTTGGCACTTCCCGTCTATGTGTTACATCGACCGACCTGAAATAATGGGTTTAGGTGTTTTCTATTTTTAGAGTTAAACACGATACCTACAAGTACTCTATTTTCCTGTTTCGATTTCATTTCTGTGTGACGAAGACATGGACATGGACTCTCAGGTTAGACAAATAATTGTTATTAAACATAGTGCGTTTAACTTCGCTTCTTTATATTATAAATGACTATGCTCCATTTAAAATCTATATTATTGACCAACGTTTATTTAATATTTGGTTTCTATTTAAATTAGTGTGTTCTTGCCATTATGTTTTTCAGTATTGAAACAAATGTTATTAAAGGCACTTTTTCAAGATACAGTTCAAAGTATTTTTATTAAAAAAATGTGATGAATATTTAAAACAAAAGTTGACTACATTCTTTTAAATGTGTGTTTGTCTTTCAGGGACTGGCTGATGTGAAAGAGATTCAAACAACAACGAAGTTCATTTTGAATCGAGTTAACAAATTAACAGAATGCGGAGAAGGCTGCACGTGGTTAGTCTTCGTATAAGTATAATGTTTCATCAAGGTTTTTCTTGTTAATATGCAATAATCGTTATTTATATTATTACGAATAGTGAGCACTTTGAGTGGATACGTGACAATTAAAGTTTATTTAATGTAAAGTAAAGTCTTATTTGCTAAATTAAATTTATGGAAAATACAATATTAAGTTTAGCTACATTTGAAAGATACATTACAACTATTTCAATCCGAACTGACATAAATATACGTGTATACTGTTAAGTCTAATTTAGTATTTATGTTATGCTAACAATTTTCCGTTGGTTTTATTTCAATTGCATTTCCGTCCAATTCATAATAAAATAACGTCATTTCTATTAAGTCTTTGAAAGCTTTGTGTAACTTTTTGTGTTGGCGTGTTTTAATAGAGTAAATGAAAAGACAAAGGTAACCTCAATAAATCTTGTTGTGTTCTTTTCAGTGGCTCAGAACTCGAAGATCTCAAGAATGGTAAGTATGAAAATAATATTTTATACTGACTTTCAGTGCATGTCGCTCTTCCGATGATTTAAAAAGTCGAGTGTATTATAATTTTTTTGAAATTCTTTTATAGATTTTCGAGATATAGAAGTACGCATAAGTAATCTCCAAAAATATGTCAACGATCTTCAAAACGAGGAAAGTGACGAGCAAATATTGCAGCAAATGGAAGATAAAATAGGCGAACTGACACGGTCATTACAAGGTCTACAGTCAGGTTATTCCCAACCTGTCATGCAGGTACCTCGATATTCAACCGAGCCGGCAGGTGACCTGTCCTCTGTACTGGCAGATTTGATCCCAGCGGTGCGAAATCATGTTTCCTCGTCGGAAAGTACTCTTGGGACAATGTTGCGCGTGGACGGGTCACCAAACAATCTCCCGAACGTAACTGTCGTCAATATTGGAACTCGCGACCATCGGTCCACATTGCACACTCCGTACGTAAAAGTAAAAAAGAATACATGCATACGAGAACATGTTATTAATTTGTGAACGTTATACATTTAACTGTACATTTATAGAAACTTCAATAATTATAAAACAAGTGTTATTAAACATTCGATTTTGAAACATTTTCACAGTTCATTGTTGCTATGACGTGTTTATTACAATGTTTTACGTCTCTATTTGTTGTGTACTTTTAGCTCCTCGGCAAATGCGCCGAGACAACAGTCGGCTTCGGCGGCATCAGCACCAATTAATCAACCAGGTATAAAATCAGTACATAAAATGATTCCACTGTGAAACATTGGTATAGTAGGATACAAAAAGTAACAAACGCCTTCGTTTGTTATGTAGATATTACAGTTCGTATGAAAAATTTACTTGTTAATTGTATGCACGAATCGGAGTTCTTAATCACTCGCAATGGATAAGGAGGAGTAAAACCCGAAAAACACAGGTAAATGCAATTTGCATCGGTCAATGGCACTTCTTGACATCATCTATTTTCAATACAAAGCCTACATATTTGATGTTCGTATATTTTTTACAATATAACAACTATATGCAAATATATCAATTGTATATCACTGCGTGTATTATTTAGAAGCAAACGTTATCCACCAAACCCATCGGGATGTCGTATTTGATGACTTTTGGAATGCGTTATCGCAAAGTGAGCTGAAGAAAGGTAACTATTAAGTTTTATTACTTTAATCAATGTTTACGATCAGTCAAAGATACAATTTAGTAAAGTGTTTTTGTAAATCAATTAAGTACATGGTAACAGATAAATATGTTGTTTGATAACAAGCAAAAGCATCAGTAGTCTAATGGAGAAAATGTTGATGCTGTATTTACATGTCTATCGAATGTGGTTAGTTTTTTTTGTAGTTTGACAACGGCTGTTCGTGGTTTGTTAATCATGTTGTAGTTTAATTGTGTAGGTTTTGTAAAACCAAGCGTATGTTTATTGTATACCTACCCCATATACATGAAATGAACTGTCTGAGATGTTCTTTCCAAAATTTTGTAATGTAAAAGCTTATGAAAAACCAGAACGACATTCACGTTTTTAATGCATTTATACATAAGGATGATCGTTTTGTTTAATAAAAATGATGTTGTTATGTAAAAACTAATATTTCATTTTGAAGCAAGTCAATTGACAAGAGATGAAGAAAGCATTCGAACGGTTCTCTGTCTCGACATATCAGAGAGCATGGCATCTGGTAACGCATGGTCGCAGACAAAAACATTTGTCAACGATTTTCTTAATGGTACAGTTTGTAATCCAACGTTCATTAATCAATCAAATCAAATAACACTGTTCAGTAATAATATAATTATTTAGAATAGATATATTTATATTACATAATAATCCATTGAATTTTTATTATAAATATATTGTTCATTGCACTGACCTATGTCATTCGTTTGCAAGGCTTAGACATGATGACCGCGCAATACGGACATTTTGGACTTACAAGAGAGTATGTAGGCGTGGTTACATTTGGTCACGAAACGCAATTGCAACAACTTCCAACATCAAACTACACGTTGATTCGAGACAAAATAGGTAAACTATAAATTGAAGCTATTATGTTTGCATGGATATAATCATTTTAAAAACAGTTTCACTTCACAAGTTGTGCAAGGTGTTTTTAACTGTTTTAATGTGTATTTATATAGATCATCTTCGATTGGGAGGACCAAGTCCGTTATATGGAGGCCTTTGGTTGAGTGTAGCAGGAGCCAGGTCATGCAGAGGTATTTGTCTAGTATTTAAATATACCAATTCGATCATATTATTAGTACAGTACCAATGTCATAACGTTTTAAATACATCTTACATATGCAGTAAAGACAAGGTCTGATAACTAATAAATTAATTAGTGATGAGATGGTATTAATTCGTCATGTATTTTGAAGCAATTGCAGCAACACCCAGCGGAATACTTATGAGTCCCAGGATTATTGTAATTACTGACGGCAAACCTACCGAAACTTGGTTGAGAGCTGGCCCTGACTTCCCAACAAACAAGGGCGAGGTAATTTCTTCAAATAATAATATTTCACGAACGCAAATAGTATGGTTGGCTGACATAAACTATTAGCATGAGTCTTTATTTGAGTTTGTTTGGGAACCCTGCATTCACACACCGATCATTACATTTCAGTACCATTCAAACACACGCATATATTTATGATTATAATTAAATACTCTATATTTGTGTCACCATGCAATGTTTTCATATCCATACATTCCAGTCATTGATGTCTCTGATGAGAGGTTTAAAGGAAATCGAAGACAAGGGCACGCCGGTATTTTTCGTCGGCGTTGGCGATTTCGACGAGGTTTGAACACAATTTGAAGCTAATAAATGAATATCTTACTCATTCATTGTATATTTCATACATTTTAGATTAACTTGTCTCTATATTGTCGACACACCCATGTATCGCAAAGGTTTACATTATATGTCCCCATTTCGCGTATCAATAAATTGTATGACAAGAATTATAAAATCCACCACAATTGTTTGTATTTACCTTCCATACTGACGTACGTTTAATTTGAAACAAACACAAATCACTCTGTCCGTTCGTAACGTACGTCTTATTGAACTGTTTGTAACGATTGTTCGGTTGCTTCTTATGATATTTTGCTTTACACGTATGGTCTGAAATAGCTTCTAGAATGTTTTAACGTTGTGTATCCTTTAGTTCACAAACTTGTTTTAAAGTTATGATGCTGTAGACCGACTACCTAGGTCGTTTCTGTTACAGGGCTTGTTAAATATCGTCACGGCTTCCGAACGGAGGAAGAAGCTTTTTGGCTACCAAGATGGACGGAGATTGGCGAAGAGGAATTACCTTTGTGTAAATTGTCCAATTTGAATTTGTATTCGCTTTCTTTATTATAGTCATCATCATCATCATCAATCATAAATGCCAATTCATGCGCTTTCACGTTTCTATAGACACATTTAATTTTGGAATAACATATCAATCAGAAATGAAATACATAAATTAAATAAAAAAAAATATTTAGGACAGTTATTTGTAAATAAGTCAAAATAAATATATACTTGCCTGTACTTGAATTCGGTTAAATATAGTTAACGGATGAAACACGTGCATGAATATATGCGCGAATGAAGCAACATTGCTTATTGAAGAAACTCGGGTCAGAGTAACTCACGTTGTATACATACCTGTTTTACTATATATCAATTCGATTCGGTTCTCTTATGAAACATTGATCATCGATCTTACTATTGTAGACAAAAGCATCTCCTTTTGAAGATTCGTCAATGAGCTTTATGCGGAGTTCTTCTGGGCTATCAATGGAGGATGAGGTCAATATCATATTCATAACAACATAAATAGAGTGTTGTATTATAAACATGCGTTGCTTAATGTTTGCTTTACCACTTTTGCTGAACGAAATAGTGTAAAAATACCAAGGTGGAGTGTAATGTTGTAACATTAAGGAGCTACTATTTGCGTTACATACATTCGGTGACACCATTGTTCTGTTAATATGTTTTAATCGCTTTTCAAGAGAATCTCTGTGATTATGTCTTCAAATGTGAACATTAGTTTGCATCCATGCTATAAAAGCTCTAGTTTATGAAGTAACATAATATTTGTTCGTATACATACTGGCTATATAATATCCGGTGATTCATTCCATATTGTATTGTGATGCTGCTGTCTTATACATAATGTAAAATCAGCATCTAGGAGTATACGTGTGCAGTTTGAATAAGATGCATTTTATTGTTTCCAATGCCTATATACATTTGTTAATGTATTTTTGCATGATGTTTATCAGAAGATATACAATCCGCTGCTTTTCGATTATTTTAGGAGGATATTCGAGACATCCAAGAAGTCTCAATGGCACATTTCCAAAGTAAACAGAAAATAGAGACAAAGGTTTACGCTGAAAGCAAAAATGACGCGTTTCCGGTCATTGGTTCCCGCGTGCGCCGTGGTCCCGACTGGGTTTGGAATAATCAAGACCATCATGGGTCTGGAACCGTCGTCGGTCACTCAGAAGATGGTTTGAAAATTTAAAGCCATTCCGTATCAACTATTAATTTCAAATATTTTTTTATATATGGTTTATAATTACAAATATCGATTGCAGAGGCATCATAAAATAAGTTTGCCAATTATATTTAAGTGTCAAACCAGTTAAATAAAGGTCAATAATAATTTTAATATAAATCCATCCAGATAAGAGCGAAACTACTACATCATTTTTTCTCATGTTATTCTAGATTTTAAAGTCTGGGTCACATGGGATTTTGATAACATGACCACCGTGTATCGGTATGGTCTAGGCGCATATGACGTCATATTGACAGACGAGCCGCGTGCGTTGAAACCAGGGAAGAAGGTTGCAGTCGGCTGTCGGGTTAAACCAGGTAATAAAAAATTAATTAATTAAAATTATAGTACAAATACTAATAATTTGTTTTCTAATTCTCGACCCAGGATGGCTTTTATAGCATGTATAAGTAATGTTGTAGCAGTTATTGTGAAAATATTTCATTTTGAAACGAATAGGTCGAGATGCTAGAATGCTGGATGCTAAATGGAGCGACATATCCTTTTCTACCCAAGGCGTGGTTATACGTAAAGGCTCGTCAAAGGCACAGGTAAGTCACGTACACCGACCCTGAACCTTGATTGAAACAAACATGTACATTTTGCAATTTTAATATTTATTATGTCTTATATTTAAATATTTCGTTTAGATATGTCGCTTAATCATCATTAATTTAGGTCCGTTGGGAGAATGGCAAACGTGGAGATTACAGCTACGGCAAAGATGGTCGATATGAAATAGAATTATGGTGAGTGCTTCCTTTTGTTGTTAATTTGGTGGTGGTTCCTCGAAACAATAGGGTATACATGTCATAGTAATAAATATGTATCGTCGCATTGGAGAAGAATTTAACATGCGTATCAATGTTTCATTTAACTAAGCTTATTCTTAACCAAAGCAGGCAATATTATTCTTTATGATCATACACTAAATATATTGTGTCAAATATTTTTTTTAACAAATCCGTGTTGTCAATCAAGAGCGTATATGATCTTGGCATGGTCACCTACGTTTTCATACATCGTTTCAGTACAACATCCCAGGAACAGATCGGCGACAACAGCAGCAATAGCTTTGCGGGAGGTTCAACGTATCGTGCACACAATACCAAGACGAACAGAAATAAAAACTAAAACGCCATTGTACGTAAAACTTAACAATGTCACATGATGCGAATGAAATTGTTGACAAACATGAGACATCTTCAACAACGGATGATATGACAATGGCGGCAGTGTATACATGATTTCAGTTTAATTACATGTACGGACATAATTTTTCGTGTTTTGCGTGTTTTTGTTTAGTTTTTTCTCATTTGTTTATTTTCATACGTTTATGGACTCAGAATGTCTTCAACATCGGAATCAAACCGCTGAGGAAAATTCTTTGCGTGTATATTGAAATTATTTCTTACTTTCACGAACAGTGTTATGGAATACGACCAATATTTAAACAGAAAAAGTAATATTATGTATGGTACATATAATATGTGGTTATAATTGTAACAACGGTTTATAAATACTCATCTATGCTTCACATTTCACGATATATGAAAAAATGTAGTACATATGAAACTCCAGAAATACTGAATACTTGATAGACCATCTCCATTAGTATAAACGAAATTAGGAAATAAATTCGTGTGAGCGCGGTTTCCGAGTACTTAAATTGTATACTGAAATATATTTATAAAGTGAATAAAACTGTGAAGATTGCTTTCAGTTACGTATTAATCGTATGATTAAATGTTTAAAACAAAAATTGAGCATTTTAGTACCGTGTTTTCTTTATATATAAACATATATGCTATGAAACAAACATACAACACACTGTATTGCTAATTCATCAATAACGCCATTCCTTGAAGACGAAACGTGTTACAACTAGTATGAAGTTGTTTAATAAAAAATAATATAAAAGTTATAATTCATAGAAATTACAAAGACCAGCAAGCCAATAGTACTTGCTAAAATTCGTGTTTATAATGCATTGGAGTTATATAGCGTAAGTCGATAAAAGCAATCCCAAATACCTACATGTATTGCGAATATCAAGCCACATGACATAGTTTGTTTTTTTTTTATACTGTGAAGCACGTACTCTCATTTAGTTCTGCGCGTTAATAAATCGATGTTATGATCAATTATTCTGGTACATCAAGTGTGGTAATAACAAATTTATACTCAAGATAAAAATGACCACAGTACATTATAATTGTATTGTTTTGGTATTATTGTGAATACCATGTTCCATACGTATATCACACACATATTCTGCAAAGGAGAAATATGTTTGAAAGGTAATATAAGACATCTGTCGACACGTTGTGAATCAAAAGAAAAAAATAAAATGGTCAAATAATCACTTCATGTATAACGTAAACACGTTATGGCCAGTATTTTACTGGCCAGTATGTTAATGTTAATTTACATATTAAAGTACGTATTCTTTTCTCCTTCGACGCATTTTCTTGTTAGAACAAATCAAAACTATAAGTAACACATTCAACATGAACACGTTGTATGTGTGCATTTTAATATGCTTTATTTTTTTGGACTTGACACGTTTGAACCGATTTATACCAAATCCAAATAATATAGATTATTTAACAAAAACAATATTGTTACGCATACATAAAGGTACCATAATGAATGCGAATAAAAAGATTTAAGGTAAAACTATGCCTAAGCTCGGACAACACACTTTAAGATTGAAAACGTTGCATGTGGTTTAAACTAAATGAGTTGTACTCAAAACAGCAGCGCGCAATATCGAATTACAGGATAAATGGAAATTCCCCCAAAGAAATGATCACACCGCTCAACTTTTGCTTTGAAAGATTCAACCACTATATTTTGAGGCAGTAAAGAGAACACGTAGTTTAAGGTAAGAGAAAAGAGTGCATTTGCTGATGTTTATATGGCTGTTTTTGTTTATAATACAGACTCATTTTAGTAGAAATTTTCCATAGTATATGAAATGTGCATGTTATATTGAATGGCGGTAAAACAATAATTTTAAACCAGATTTAAATCCCTAAATTCATGAAAACAAAGCGTTAGCAAAGTAATTAGAAGATATCATTTGAATGTGAAGTAACCGCTGACCCTAATCATGTAATGAAAACGTAGCTGCTGCCACGGGAGTCTGTATATGTGTCTGAAAGCTTTATGAGCCTAGTGAATTACTCCTTTGAAAAAAAGGCTTCATTTAGACCACTGATTCCTTCTAAACTGGGTCAAATCAGCTGGGCTACACATGTGCTAGTTAAAGGTTTTCCACCAGTTGAACATATTAACCCAGCCCACTTGAATGGCGATTAGTCCCATCGCGATCTCAGGTTTTAAATGCTTGTGTTTGTATTCATATTGTCATATTATAATTAAATCCACAGTCATCACATACTTAATCAATAATTATTGCATACATGGACTTATCAACATCTTTTCCACCAAATACAACACACCACAGTGAAATCATTTTTTAAAAACAAAAGCGCATTTTATTATTACTCATATAATAACTATTTTCCATATACGAGATATCTAGAGTAAACTAGTAATTTAACTACATATGTAGCAAGCGCACAGAAAAGTGTATATTCCATTTGTAACTAGCGATGTCGAACAAAACGCACTTAGTTTTATTTCTACAAACAAAATAGTTTTAAATGAAATGAACGTTTTGTCATTGAACTGATGCCGTTTCTATTATGCATTGCGTAATTTTAGTTGGACAAAGACTTTATGGCGAATTTAAAAGAATTCAAAATTGAATGACACATATATGGGAAATGGTAATATATTACAAGTAAATGCCAACAGGAGAAAGTATTTGAAACTATCATATTCAACAATTTTAAATAAATAAAAAGAGTTGTCAATTTATTCTGCCATTGAATGATATCGTTAACTCGTGTTTTCCTATTATGATATTACTTACGTTTCACTTATCTTGGTTGCACACTCTCAAATAATGTTACCATTGATATCGAAGTGAACATCCACATAGCCAGTGCCAGCTCCACCTATGGTAGACTATATCCGAATGTTTGGAACAGAAAGGCATCACGGCCTATACAAAGCTGAAAGTATGTAGTGAAGTGGTGCCCCTACGCTGCTCTTTGCGTGTGAAACATGGACAGTATATCAACGCCATGCCAGGAAACTGAAACATTTTTACAAGTCTCCGGAAGACACTCGGCATCAAGTGGCAGGACAAAACTCCAGACAAAGAGGTATTTGTCCCCGTTCAATATATGTTATTTTCTTCAGCAATAGGTGTGTGGGGGTGGAAGGCATCCCACTCCACACCGTTCATAGTTTGCAAGCAATATATGCATATTTTAACAGATTGTATACATTTAACAATCAAATACTTTTACATCACAATATAACCAATATTCCTTTTTCTAAAGAATTTGATTAAAGTCCCTAATACAACTACTGGAAAAAAGGGTTACAACAGTTCCAATTCTTTATTTTCACGCAAATCATTAAAATAATAAATTTCAATAAGTACATGGTAGTGCAAAGACAGGTACGATTTTGCTGCGTTAAGAGTGGGTCTAGTTTTGCTCATTATACAATTATGAATAGACATTTTTACTAAGGCAAATAATACATTTAAATGTCCGTTTGTATTTGCATATCCCAGTATAAAGGAAGGAATATTTAGATAGTTCGAAATCACAGAGGTATTGGCTAAGGCAGGTCTCCCCAGCACCTTCACCATATTGATGCAATTTCAACTTCGCTGGGCAGGGCACGTAGCCCGTTTGCTAGACAAGAGGCCGCCCAAACAACTTTTCATTGGCGAGCTGCAGCATGGCCAGTGGTCACACGGTGGGCAAAATAAACGATTCAAAGACTCTCTTAAAGCCTCACTAAACGCGTTTGCAATCAACCCAGACACTTGTGAACAATCCGCAATGGATCGCACCACCTGGCGCTCTTCAATCTACAACGGCGCAAAGATGTATGATGCGAACAGAACAACTTCCGCAGAGAATAAGAGACAAGCCCGAAAGGCCCGTGCTGCCAACCCTCCTGGAGACACCCCGCTCATTCCATGTCCCCTGTGTGCAAGAACATTCCGTTATAGGACCGGCCTTAGCAGCCATCTGCGCACACACAAACAAAACCAGTCCCAGCAATCCTTGCGTTTAGATGACTCGAATGATCCTCGTCGAGTCGAAGAACGAACACATACTAACAGCAAGACTTTGTCCATACAATAGTGATACGTAATGACGTCAGATTCATATATGAACATAAACGAACCAATACGACGACATTTTATTTTGCTACTGATAAATGTGTATGGTTACACACTCAAAAGTTTTATTTAAATGCGCAAATGTATGTGTAAACGGTTTTGTGCACATTTTATTATAAAATTTCTGCGTGATTTTGTTGTATCTTTTGCGCATTAATGCACGTTCGTTTGTATATACAGTTTCTGGGGTTTGTTCAGATCGTATTTCCGTATATAATTATTCCAGAGTAACCCACGTTATATTTCCATTTTTTATTTTTGTTTTTGAAATATGATATTCCGTATAACAGATCATTATACTGCACCAATAATATTCTTATCAATAATAGTTTCAGTGACAACATGTGACTGGATTCCGTGTAAACTAAAAACAACGTATTATACGGATATATATAAAAATTATATCCATAGCACGACAAGTTTTATGACAATCACATTGTTCAAAATAGTATGTGTACGATAATTATGTCGTGTTTTCTTTGTTTTAAATTTTTCACAAATCTTTTTTAAAGTTTTGCTAAAACGGATATGTCTGCTGGTTAACAGTTTATCTTTGAAAAAAAAGTAGTGATGTATCTTTGAACAGATTATAAACTTCATTGACATCAGTGAGCGTTTACGAATATACGCTTGGGCAACCAATTATTACGCTCAGTATTAGTTTACACGTTGTATTGAACGCGGTACGATCGTGTTTCTGTTTATTTAATGCTGCCTTACCATAAAACCCTAATAAATATGTCAATATGTAAACGGTGTAGTATTGCATTTAAAGTTGTATTTAACCCTTCAATATGCTTCTGTAAGATTTGTTAGTTATTTCATAGCTATTTTTAGAACAGATTTTGGAATTTCCACTTTCTGTTTTAAATTGAAAACTATGTGTTTTTTTTTGTAAAATTTGTTGTTTGTTAAAAAACACAAGGATGCTTATTGATACGAATTAGCGATCAAAATGGATTTAAAGGTATATAAATTTTATAAGCTACAGCCAAGAATTGCAAAAAATGTCATAATTCAAATTAACAAAACGTGCTTTTTGTTAAAGGTGAGGGTAAACATACAATACACATATTGTACTTATACAGCAGTACATATACATCTATTAAGATATAATAATGTGTGCATATGTCGGTGATATTTAATGGTGAACTTCATACAATATATGTTAATATTCACGGATAAGTGCATTTATATTTTCTTTTTCACCAAAATATCGAACAATCAAAATTACGAAATTATTATGTGATTGATTTGATTAATCGTATGTATTGTTCATGTGATGTTGTCTTTTCCTGTATGTTAAAAACGAATTATATAACTTTTATGTGAATAAATTAAAAGATAAACTTTAAACATGGTACTACATGGCATAATTATACCGAGTATTAAATAGCTATAACGTGTTTACTAGTACATATTGATGTACGGAAGCGTTCAACAGTCACCTGTTACCATACGTTTCTCGTCAGTTTCACCTATATTTGTTATGTTACAAACCAGAAAACTTCTTTTAAAATCGAACACAGTAAGACTTAGTAACAGTTTCGCATTCAGATCTCTCGGTATGCCTTAAATCAAAGTTTGAAATGCGTTTATTTTATTTCACTTGTTTTATGACAGTGTGTCAATAATGATAAGTTTTGAGTTCCAAATATGCCAACATATTGAACCTGTACGTGACACTATAAAGGATTTGAATGTGTGCATTTGCATTTTGTCGTTTTGAGCTTTGTATTACGATGGCATATTTTTTAACTATTTAAGTTCGATATAGAGGAGATTAAGGTCTGTACACTGCGCATTCAAGAAAGAGTCAATGAGCTTTCAACACATTCGCCAAAATGTCAAAGGTAGGTTTCAGAATAGTTGTATCACTTGAGACTCGTGTGTGTACTCGTCGTTTGTATGTTTCGTACACTGTCGATTTTGTATCAAAATATTGTTCATTTTCATCTGCAAATTTACAAACAATTACTATTATAGGGTACCTTTCTTTGGCATTTAAATTGTACATGGGTATAGCTTCCAAATAGCAATTAAAAGCGGCCTACACTCTTTCCTCTAAAAAAAAATATAAAAAATGACTCATTTATTTAAATAATTATACGATGCAAATGCATTCAAACTAGTTTTAAACAAATGATGAATATTAACAACTCATAACAATCGCCCGAAGTATACTTGGAAAATAGTACTGCCATGAAAAACGGTAAGTGCTAAAAAAAGATTGTGCTTAGATATTCATGCATTATCGCGCTTTTAATAAATTGAATGTTCATTAAAATAAGATTAAAGTTTAGACTATGCTTATCAATTTTGAGCAAAGTAATTTATGTGCTTGCAATAATAGTTTCATTAAGTTATTTAAATAAATTGTATTTAAACATATGGTCTACGAACAAAATGTTTTTATTAATACACAGCAAAATGCACGTCTGACACTCCAGGACTGAACAAATTAGTTATGGCTCTTTTGGTATAAGGACTTGAAAATTCGGCCTACACATTAATTAAATCTAAGCTACGCCCCTGGTTTTGATTCCTAAAATAAGAAGTTTTTTGTTTTAAACGTATACAAATTACATGAACCTTTTTAGCGATGTGTATATCATATTCATAATATCAGTCTACTTCTAAGATAAGCAAAACTGATTAAACGGATAAATAAAATGTATCAATATACTCACTGTTGAATAATAATCACATATTATAATACTTATTACTTATTAATTATTATGAAATATGTTGCAGTTGCGGCAGTATCAATCAACTTCGAACAAGTAAGCATGTATACGTGTACCATGTATGTAGTTCAACGAGTTAATGTGCTTTAAAAATAATTTGAAACATATTCTAGAATATACATTTTATATACTTTAAAATGTCCAAACAGTTCGTCAAATACATATGTATTATGCTTGGCGCATCTTTGTTGAAGCCATGCAAAATATTGGTGCGCGCCTTGACAACCTTGAGAGTACAGAAGCAGACGTCAATCCATACGAGCATAGATTCCAAACGATACAAGAGCAGATAACAGCACTCAAAGAGCAGATTCTTTCATGTCAACCTGACAAAGACAGTTTAGACGATGTACTATCGGCGAATAGGGATTCAACAAAACAAGGAACGAAACGTGTGGACACGGATAGTGCAAATGCTTCAACAAAAGAAGGATCAACTAGACTATCGACAGGCGATAGGTCGCCGCCTGGTACAACTGTCGCATCTCCCGGCGATAAAGCAACCTCGACCATTCCAAATGGCGGAGAAAGTTCGCAAATGTACATTTAAATTTCAAATTAATTAAACACGAATTATGCAATTAAGCGAACAGAAAGTGTAGTACAGTACTCTTGTCCCACTACATCAGTCAGCGAATATTTCGACATAATGCCCAAGTGTAGTATACGCATTTTTCAATTTAATTATTTTTTTTACCGTATAAAACTTTAATATAGCCGGAAATTATTTCATTCCATGTAGTGAAACTACGGACAACAGACAGTTGCGTGATCGCGACCGGTCGGAAAGTCAAAGGGCTGAAATACGGACGCGAAAAGTCACTTTTGCTGACACTATTACTGGTAAGAATCAGTTTCAAAGCTGAAGTACACTCTTTTATCACTCTTGCAACAGTGTTATTTCTATGTTTGTAGATTCGAACACGTCTTTGACATCCAAAGAAACAATATGTTTATTAATAACAACATATAGTTTACATTTTAAACATTTTGATATTAAACCATTTGAAACATATATTCTTTCAGAAGAGCATACTGTTAGACAGACTTCCAAGAGTTTTCTGAGGATGGATATATGGAAAGCATTTGCACAACGCAATCTTGATGCTGGTATCTCATCTTAAACTAAATTGTCTGGTTTAATATCAGTTAAATCACAATATCATGCATAGTACAACAGTAGTTTTAGGGACTTTTATGTATGCTTACTCGACGTCAAGTCCTCCTCTTTTTTGTTGGTGTTTAGTATTTCTACGTAATGACGTGTACTTTAATGATATTTGCATTCATTCATTGCTTTTCTGTTTTATCATTATCGTTTGTTTACTTTGTTCCAGCACTTCAGACGACGGGGGATCTTGAGTGTGTTGTGTCAGTGCTGTTACTGGACATATCAGAGAGCATGGCGACAGGAGAGGCGTGGAAACAGACTAAGAAGTTTGTTACCGACTTTCTGACAGGTACTGTATAATAAATTGAAATCAAAAAATCGTTTTATATATTTGTTCACAATTGCGTGTATGACGATCGCCTGAACAAAACATTCAATGGTTCACAGTTTTTTAGCATATCCTGAAACATGCATATCAAAGCTTAAAACTACCCAAAAGGTTTTAATAATCCGTCATTTAGTTTGCAAACGGTCCAGTAATTGAATAAACTAATGTTAAATAATGTGTTATCCTTGAAAGCATATCCGATTTACACCGAAGGTAAATTAAAAGCTGTATATACATGTAATCTAAATATCCTATCATTATTGTCAAACAACATCCGAAATCCACCATCGTAGGACCATGTTATTATGTTTTACTCGCCACTTTCTATGGTACGATCTACCCCCTAAAATTTTATTTGATACGAATTGTGTATGACTTTGCAATCATATACATAGCATATTAGGCTAAATATTAATTACTATGTCCTTTTTCTTAAGTTGACCTTGTTATATGTTATTATTTAATAATGCAGAAAGCATTTAATATGTTTGCAAACAGGGTTACGAGAAGTTAGGTCGCTAGGCGATGAGCAACTACAAGAAGAATGTGTTGCTGTTGTAACGTTTGGACATGAAACTAAGTTACAGATGCTATTGACACCCAACTATGATTCAGTTCAAGAATTGGTTGGTAAGAGATTTGAATCTATTTTATGTTTTATTAATGTCTGAGTGCACTCTAAATTGCCACTAATACTGTCAATACCACGTAAACTGTGTAAATAAAGGCAACTGGTTCCAGTGCCCGTTAAGTTAAGGTAATTATTCAATGCTTTATGAACTGAAAACCGGTTTAACACATTTATATAAGATGTTTTATGTACCAATGTAGATAGCTTGACGCTGGGTGGTCCAAGCCCGTTGTATGGAGGACTATGGATGGGGCTAGCAGGAGCGATGTCATGTAAAAGTATGTTGTTGTTTCTCTTTTGTAGTGATGTAAATCAGTGTTCGGTGTTTGGGCTTCAAAATCTTGTGTGCCACATAAATAAATAAAGTATGTGTTTTTCTGGTGTTAACGTAAATACGTTAACAGCGTGTTTGCTTTAGTGTTTCAGTGTCAGGTGGCTATCAAACGTTATGCTCTTTGTAAAATATGTAGATATAAAAACATACTAAACGCGAATCAAACGCAAAAGGACATGAACTAACTTAAATCCATACCTTTGCTGATATATATTTAATTGTTTTAGGACAGAAGTCAAAAGTGTGTTTGTCATTTGCTAAAATTACTTAAGTAAAAAAAGTCATTTGTTTGTTATGTATCCATTCTATAATTCTATAATTATTATTTATAACGATTATAAAGAGGGAAGGTTCAAGAATAACGGAATAATAATTCATCCAAAAATCATCGTGCTCTCCGACTGCCGACCGACCGAGACTTTGCTGACACAGGGACCCGATGAACCAGACATGGACAAGACTGACGAGGTACAGGAACATCATTCATTTTTGTTTATTTACTTGGTTTTGCAAATTTAAAACTGCTAGATTTGAATTTGTTGCAAACAATTATTCGTCGGATACGCTTGAAAGACCATATACATCAAGTTAGATTCAGGGTTCATTGCTGGTTTGTTTTGGGTTCATTTCGATTATTTTGCATAGGAACATTTGAAGCGACATTCAAGGGCTGAATAGTTTTTAAACATGAGTGTCTGAAATCGCCACTACTCTTGAAATGTCCAAACTGCTTGAAAAGTTGTTCATGCCATCCGCTGTTGAAAGTAACTTTTATGGTGTTTAAAAAAAACACAGGGACATGTGTTTATATGGAGTTCGTTGTTTAGTAAGTAAGGTGCAGGGTTGTAAAATCTAATATCGGAACCGAGATAAGCGTTTGGTACTTGACTTAGTTTTAATTCAAGCTTGAATAAAAATCAGTTGTTTTATATAATATTTCAATGTCTTTAAATATGTTCTTATATTTCCAAAAAGGTTTATAATTCATTAATTTGTTATGTTCTATAACTGATACCCAGCGCAGGAAAATGAAATTATGAGCTCTCTCAAGAGCTGTCAAATTAATTGATGGAAATTAAACGTGCATTTAAGTGTTTGATAGGAAGTTTGTAGGGATTGAAATGTAAACATAAATTTTGTTTAATGAAAACAAACGTTTGTGCCTATATGTTTTGATTGAGAAACAGTTCGAGGGATCAAAATTGCACATGCGAAAAATAAACATAGATTCCCAAGTAAATCACTGATAACATGTAGACAAAACTAATATATTAAATAATGATATATTCCCCAACTCAAAACAAAAGTGTGTCGATGTTGTATAGGAAACTGTCTTTATCTTAACAAACAGAAATGTAATCACCGTTTGTAACGTGCTCATGGTGAGGGTTATGTGAAACTAGAACAGATTCAGGTACTGCGTCAGTAGAGTTTTTTAACCCAGCAAAAAATACATAAGATTTAGATATTCAAATATCTAAACAAATGTAATATATCATTATTTATTATACTATGTTGATAGTTATATCGGTAATTTTAATATTTTTTCTTCATTATGTTTACTATGTTAATTCATTATTGCGTCTTGAATGCCATGGTGTTCCTCGTTACAGGGATACACATAAGTCGACTCTGCTACATAATTCGTGGTCCTATATGTATACGTCCCTTACAATACCGGTTGTCATACTTAAATGACATTGTCTACATTTTAAAATCGTGTATTAACTTTGCAGACGTTAGTCAACGTTATGTCAGCGTTGGATCACCTAGATCGAAGGGGAATAACTGTGTTCATTGTGCCGGTGGGAGACTATGATCAGGTCACCAACTTAGTATAATCGCATGTGCGAATTTAAAGTTTAACATGTTTGCAGCTTCCTGCTGTGTTAAGGGTACGAGTATTTAAATATCGGTCTCTAATTTAAAATCTTGACTCAGTCGCTAGCATAGCTAAAGTTGTCTCCAACAAGCTATATGGACCCTTGCGTATATGTGTATTGAACACGTTTTTACATGTATGGTTTATAAACTTATGTATGTGAATCTGAGTTTGAAAACAACTGTTAACCAGATTGAAAGCCCTATTGATTTATTGACGGCGACTGTGTTGATAACTAGTTATGTATTTTTCTTTGGTGTTAAGTTATAAAAGACATATGAAATGTGTGTTTATTGATACAACAATATAAGTACGCAATATTAAATTGTAAAAGCTATTAAGATGATATGCATTTGCCAATTTATTGTATTGTCTTAACTTAGATTTACTGGCAATGGTTCAGTTAGTTGATTTTATTATATAAGTAAGAACATGTATTATGTTTGCTTAAGCATATGCGAACGTTATTTACAACTGCAACAATAATTACAGGAATTTGTGAATATTATAAAGCCTGCTGGCAGGAGATTGTACAAGCACATGGAAGGACGTCGACTCGCAAGACGCAATTATATTTCTGTAAGTTACAGTGGCTGGTGTAGAATCGATGTGTAGGACTGAAAATAACGTTGAATCAATCTAATATATGCAAGATTAAACGAATGACAAGCTAACCAAGTTAAACACATACACGCCATTTTTGTTAAAATGGATTATGTTTTGTTGTTGTAAGTGGTGGTTCTGTTGGTTCGTATATCACGTTGAAGATGCTGTTAACGGATGATCCGTTGTTTCTATATTATGTATTGTCTCTACATTGTTATCATAAATTCGTATTGGGCATTCCACATAATATTAACGACTTCATTTCAATAAATCTTATAGATTATACTGGCTGTAACGTATAGTATTAATGATTATTTTGAATCTTTTGTAGGCTAAAACAGAATTAATCGGGTTCAGATCGCTATTCACAGACACATTCTCGCTGGAAGATATGGTTAGTAAATAAACAGTTGTGTTTAGTTAAACATAACATACCGTTTACCTGCTGTATCAGCAGCGGTGATTTGTACATGTATTTGCGATGCCATTAAGAATAATAAATAATAAATATAACCATAATTCAAATATAAAATAACATACACATTACGAATTCAATTAGACAGACCTCATTATTACAACTATCTGATTCTCCGGACGCTCAATTATGTAAAATATATCATCATAGCCAAGCGTTTTTTTTTTAGAATTATGCTCTATATCGGTGAAAAGTATGCACTGTAAGAGAGTACAAAAGTAGTTTTACAGAAAGATGATAGGAAAGACAAGCTATAAAATGTTAATGCACTCATACAACATTACGCTCTGACCGATTGACGTGTCCGTGAATTCAGTAATGTTGCTATTTATAAAGTTTGTCGCTTATAATGGGCTCAGCACTTGATTACAAATCGGTGGATCGCGGGTTCCATTTCCGTCCAGGTCACATAACTGGTGTGGGGATTGGACATTTAAATATTTCTACGTTCTTTCTCCGTCTATATCTCATTCCAGTTGGGCAGTTGTCATTTACTGACAAACGTATGTGCAATTACTACTGGAAAACCAACTTTTTCAGGAAAAGAGTGAGTGGGTAAACTGACCGCCGCAATAGATAAGTTCCACACGAACAAACGCACGAAGGCAAAATAGCTCAATAAATATAAACTTCTGATAAAACTTCTGATCATGACATAAAAATAGTAAAATTAGTAAATTGTTCATAATTTTAGGCGAAAACAAATTGCACGACAAAGAAGTTCATAGTGACTAAAACTAAAAGTTTTTTCGTTAAATCGTTTTTATACTTGAATATCACAAAAGTTCATAATTATCTTTACTCGTTTCAAGCGACAAATCACAACCAAAATTACTCTGACCAATTAGGAAACTCAAATCATCTTCATAAAAGATACACGCTATGCCTGCTTTAGACAGTACATATGTTACACAAATTGGAATCCACATATTGTTATTGATAATACCCAGCCTATTATCCTTAAACATAAAGAAGCTAGCACTAACACATTCCAATATGGCGGTACAATGTCTTTCGCAATAAACATAGTGCGTTACGCGATTTCAAATGATACGTTTTCATTCCAGGAGGACATGCATGAGATTCGTATGGAATCTCTGCTTGGACTTTCCCGTGGCCAAGCTGACATGAGCACTATGTACACAGAAAGTACCAGCACAATTTTTCCGCCGATTGGTTCCCGCGTCCGAAGAGGTCCGGACTGGCATTGGAAAGACCAAGATCACGGCGAGCCGGGCACCGTTGTGGGACATGCAGAGGAAGGTACATATCATTATTCAGTTTTTGTCAAAAATCCATTAGAAATGGTGTTTACTAAATTCGATATAGTAATGTAAATACATGTCAAATTGTGTGATACATGTGTGCCGAACGACTGAGCAAGCGCTTATTTGTTTACATAACATAACATGTTACCACTAGTTATATAGTTTAACATCACAATATTGCAATCACAGAAAAACCTTACTATATTCGTTATGAAATAACGATATGTTTGGACTATGATTTACCGAGTTAGGTACATTTGTGAAAATATTAAATTTAATGTCATGCTTGTTTAGATTCCAGAGTGTGGGTTACATGGGACGCAGATGGTGACACCAATGTGTACCATTACGGAAATGGTGCTTATGATGTCTTGGTTACCGACGAACCGCGAACGTTGAAACCAGGAGAGAAAATCGCTGTCGGGTGTTTAGTAAAACCAGGTGTGATCAAATTTGGAATTATTGAAGTGTTCATAATGTAATTGTATTACTTGAATTATTAGTATAAATGTTATTTTTTGTCAATTCTATTACATAAAAAATAAACAATAATATTATTTGTATCGATACTATTGCTGTTTGTTGGTGTTGTTTGAAATATCTGCTGTTCTAGGAAAAGATGTCAAGTCGCAGAACTTTCATGATTGGAACAATGGTGTAGTTATACGCGTAAAACCACCAAAGGCTCATGTATGTTAACACTTTGGTCATATTGTTTCCCATTCTCATGTAAAATCTAACCTTCACTTTATAGTGCTTTATTTTTATATGTTTAGCTTGTTTGTTAATCAAACGATCAAATTGAACTCAATATATAAAGGCAATCAGACGAAAGACGGACAGTGTCCAGCATATAGACAGCCATTTTCCATTATCGGTGCATTAACTAGAAAACAATACGATTCTGAATTGTCTTGCGATTTCATTCACGAATGTACGAATCTGCGTGATGAAAATCTACCACTATCGAGGAATTTGAACCCCCTTCTAAAAACCTATCGTAACGAGCATGCAACATCAACCTTTGCTTTCCAGTTAAATATCATGCAAAACGCTTATCAAATAACATATTTGTTAAATACAAAGACAACTAAAGACGAAACTGTAAACAATTAATTTTAATAATAATTATAATTATATAACTTATAAGGTCCGATGGGACAGCGGCACGCGTGGTGATTATAGTTACGGAGAGGATGGAAAATTTGAAATAGAACTATGGTAAGTATTTCAACTATACCAAATGATTGGTGTAAGCTTTGTCATTCTCGAACATTATGATACAGTATGGGAGGATATTTTATAATACAGAAATATCAGAGACGATTAATTATATACCAACGGAGTTAATTAAACTTGCTTTCATTTGGAAAAAAGCATGCATGCTGTTTCTATAAAAAAAAAAAAAAAAACAGTGATGTGTTAGTGAAACACTATGTCCCCTTTTGAGCGATGTTGACCCATATATTTCACCTTTGACCTTGAAGGATAACCTTCACCTTGACCTTCACCTTGACCTTTTACCACTCAAAATGTGCAGCTCCATGAGATACACATGCATGCCAAATATCAAGTTGCTATCTTCAATATTGCAAAAGTTATGGCCAAATGTTAAAGTTTTTGCAAACAAACCAACAAACAAACAAACAAACAGACAGGGCAAAAACAATATGTCCCCCAGTATAGACTGGGGGACATAAAAAAACGTCTACATTTACACTATTAAAGACGTGCACATTCTTATATCAAGCCATTCATCATCACTTAGTATGTTTGTATACAAAAAGGCATAAATTTGATAGTTTATGTATATAATAACATATTACTAAATGGTTATATAAATATAAATAGGATGTGTGAAGTCCCTGATAAACGTTTTAAAGTTTACTTTCAGCACACCACCGCCACTTATTATATCGAGTAGCTCGAATTTGGCATCAAACCAAATGGCTGCAGATTCGAAACGAAAACACAAAAACAAAAACATGAAGTAGACCCAGACTATTTAACTTGTTGACAGGAATCATCCAACGAGGAGGAATGACGATATTCTATCGATATTCTAAAGCAAAGACATAAATTGTGTAACATATTGTTAAATATGTGCTACATTAGTGGTTGAAATTTTGATTTTAAAAGGATGTACATTTCTTTGTCCAACATGGAAAAACATTAGCGAACTAGTATAGTGTGCTTTTCAACAATTACCTTGCCATATAGAATTTCAGTTTACTAGGTGGCTGATGTGACCATTTGTGCAAACGATATTATAATGTGACGTGAATTGACGCGATTAAAGAGTGATATATAATACTGCTTTCGTAATCAGTTTCAGATTTGTTCATAGTTAGACGAGCATTTTGTATTCGTAGTTTATTTTTTAAATATGTATGTATTGTTTTCTTACCTATAATGTACATGTTTTACGTTGAGATGGTATGGGCTTTCTACGTCCATTTTGTCATTTTTGTGTTGTTTGATTATTATTATTAACTGCATCAATCGAATATGTCTTTATATTAGACAAGACAATGCCAGAAGCATTCAATTACATTAACCCTTAACAGCATGTCAATGCTAAATGTTATTTTAATGCGTTTTCGTTGCTGTAGAAACTAAAATTCTAAACAGCGTTTTTGCTTTTTTCTAATTTTTATTTTTCTGATAAGTATAGTTAACATGCTTACGAGTATGAAAGTACAATTCTGTTCGAATTATGTTTTCTGAGTGCTAATCTATTTTTATTCACCTGTATGTGGTATCTGTTAGTTTTTGATCCAAAAACACATATTTGTTTAAACGATACATTTAAATGATTTTAGCTACTAAGGTGTGGATAAAACTACATAATTGTTCCATTTATCGAACAAATAACTAAAATTTCAAACTCAATACGCATGACAAGATTTACATTAAAATGTATGTTATTTATTTATATTGAATATTGTATCAAAACTATATATATAAATGTGCTGATGTATATTTCATAATGACAATATGTTTAGTGCATTGTTTGTATGTGATTCTCTTCTGTTTGTTATAATTCTGGTTTGCATGCCATCTGTGATGATAACGTTGTCTTGTTATCTGTGATACAATCTTANAATATATATATATATTTGGTTGAACTGCATTTACATACACTTCTGCAAATCATTTGTGTGTATTATTTTGTTTACAAAATATCAGTTCTTTACCTTGGCAATATTATGTAGACATGTTTATTTGCAGAATGTAATTCATACATCTGTTTGTAAACTTATCCAAAGTAACAGTGTGTATTCTGTTTCAGTATTCAACAGTGAACTTATGAAAGAGTATCCCTTTAGAGTTCAATTAAACACGAAACAACAATATATATCCGGCTGATTTATACGCTAGGCACTAAACGCAACACTGTCGTAAATGGCAATGCATAAAAATACATATTTCAAGTCATCCACGTCGTGCAGTTAAGTTGTTGTTTTTCGAAAATCCACAATACACACATCTCATACATAAAAATGATAAATGATTCAAACAGCATATTTTATTCTAATAAGTTTTAAACTGTCAAATTATTTTATTTAGCATATTTTATTCATTTGAAAAACTTGATTTAAGAATATTCGGAATAATCGTTATAATAAGTATGATATCAAGGAATAATATATTAAATAAAACAATAGGTCGGTTTAAAAAATAACTCATGTTTACATAATTATCAACATGAATATTGTATGCAATTTATTTTTCACGCAATGTATTACTTAAGCAGGTGTACAGAAATAAAAAAAGTCCAATAAACAAAAGTAAATGAAGAAGCAATATAATAACACACAATGAAAAAGGCATACTAACAGGACACAGAAATTATACCACGACTTAATTTCACAATGCATAAACCATTCATATCCATTATTGTCGGTACTTCAAAGGTCCAATATTGCCTTGACCGCCAAACGGGCCGCACAATATATTGATGCATAACATCTTCTTGATTAAAGAAATCCCATTTAAGAAACCAAAACAATTAACTGATTGACGAACTTGACAAAAACAATATGCCTTCTCCCAGTTGAGGAGGATACATAAAACAACGTGAAATTAGTTTAATACATACTATGTTAAGCTCAATGAAAACATGCTAAATATTGTACAAAGAGTTCAATCTAGCGTGTAAAGTGTAAGATAACTGTGGAAATGCAATTAAATGAATTCAGTAGTACTTTTTCACATTAGTCGATCGATTTAATTGATTTCCGTTACATGAACCTACGTGCCATAAAAAGATTTATGCACAAAAGAGCACAAAAATAAAAAGTAATACAACACAAATAAAAGTAACATATGCAAACAATTCGGCTGCATCATCAATAAAGTAATTGTTATTAAAAGCTAAAGATCTTTGTATTGCAAGCAATATATTGTCTTGACTTCAATAAGAACCACATACAAATAACAGATACAATAATTGACATATTAGGGGTAACTACTTTGGTGCAAAGTTAACTTGTATAGGGTATTCAGTTATTTTTGTTCTTTCTGATGACCGAAGTTGCTGAAGATGTATTGCATGCACCGTTAGAGTTGTTGCTGTTGTTGTTATTTGCAGCAGCAGAACAACCGCCTAATGTGTTACCCTGTCCTTGGAAAACCGGGCCGGAACTGGAATATATATCACAATAACAAATAATTGATACAATTTATTAATATTTTTTATTTTTCACTATTATTTTTTTTCTTTGTCAGCCATTTAATGTAGAATTAAAAATATGTTCAAATAATATTTTAATATTTGAAATAAAGCAAAAAACTAATAAAGCGAAATATTATGAGATATGTTTTAAATATGCCTCACATAATCATCACATAATCCGTCATTTGCCTTTGATCTAGGGATACGTAAGATTTCGCTAAGATCTGTTGGTAAAACGGCCCCCAGGTCCCTAGATCAAAGGCAAAGGTCGAAATTTAAGATCAAAGGTCCAATGCAAGAAATGAACCATTAATACTTTGTCTTGACACTAACTTTATCCAGTATAGCTGGATGTAAAACAACTTTATAGTGTTGACAAGAGTGGTGGGATAAACTGGCGGGACACTCTTAACATTGCATGTCTCATCCGTCATTTAATTTGAAAAACCCATCAATGCTTGGGAAAGGACCGCTTTACCATGCTTAAAATTTCTTAAGTTATTTGAAAATACTTTTTTGCTTGACACATGTATGCTCTGTACAAACATTTTACAACGACCTCAGATCGCAGCAAGCCCGGCAGTGTTGTTCCAACAGTATTTCCGATCTAATCAAACATGTTGTAATACACAACAGAGCAGTAGAGTATGTCAAACAACCTTATTGATCATAACATTTTCCTTATCCCTGTCGGCATTGAATTTCATGTCAAACTCAATAAACGATAAAAACCATTTAATGACAAATGTTAACGAATCTTTAAATTTAAAGCAACAATATATATCATCGCAACATGTTAAACAACATACCAAACTTCTATTTCAGCCTTTCCACCAGAACCGATTTTATAGCTCAGTCTTTTACCGGAATCCCATCTAACCTAACAAATAAAATTTAGTGAAAACAGTATATGCAGAATAAAATAAATGCAATTACACTACATCTGTATATGTGTTTATGAGCTTTTGGACATTCTTCGTCACATTCAAATAACTAGATACGTTTTTATAAAACAACGTTTAAGATCTTGCCAAAATAGATCAAACGTTTGACAACGTACATACACGTGAATATAATGTGCATGGTAAGGGTCTTCAAAAAATAATATATATGTCAAACAGGAGTCAAATATCAGTCAACATAAGTAAAACATGCATGCATGTTTTCTCCCAAGTCAAACTGCAGATGTGCCGGAAATCATACCTCTGTTATGTATAACATATGTTTTTCACACAAAATATTGTTTTATAATATATGTTGAAATTGTAACATACAAAAACCTCTTAGTTTTTACATTGCAGCGACAAAACGGATACGTCATTCCAATTAATATCTCTTTAAGCTACCAAATTACTATGCACTTACTTGGGCTGTAGACCCGTCCAGTCTCAGAACAATTCCGGTGTTCCACGGCTTTAAATCCGCAGACTTGTTGTCCCGTCCTATTTGAAGAAACAAACACATAAACCCATAACACATTTTGAATACATTCATGAGACAAATCCAGTTGTATTAAAATATGAGTGCAAGCCATTGTATGTTGAAAAATATGGCATACGGCGATATAATTACCCTGCATATTACTATAATTGTCCTGAATATTGAAATCAATATTCGGAGAATTACGCTTATCTTCCTGTTTGTAGCAATCAATAGTCTGAATTTTACTGTTATCGTCCTGAATATTGCGACGAAACACATAGCAAAGGCAACATTAATTAGCACATGTGGTGGCCGGATCTTATAAATGTTCTACAACGAACCAGGTTTCACGGTACACCCGACAGCCATTTTTTCCCCATGGTTCAGACGTCTTGGTTCATCAACCGTAATCACTTCATACCCGTCCTCGTCGTAATTGTAAAGGTGTGTCTGCCCATTCAGGTCCCATGTCACCACCAATTGTCCTGGAACTAAACATAGAGAAAAAATACAAATAAAGTTCTCACAAAAGATATGGAAGCTTGTAATTCGAGGTAATCCGCTTCAAAATGAAAAATAATAATACAGAGCATCGACGTCCGTTAGAAAACATTTGATAATGTTCTTACTTTGTTGGCAATTTAAATATGTATGCTATTTTTTCCTTAACTATAGAAAATGATATGTTCGAACATGATAGCCGCTCATTTTCATATAAACAAAGAACACACTGATCGGTGTAAAAACTTATTTTAAACAACGGAAAATATGTTCTCAAACCTGATAGTATTATGAACAATATACGTCCTATTGTCATCAAATCATTTAAGAATCGAAATCATTTCTGCATTTTTTATGTTTATCGGTCAATACAAAAAAAAATGTATTGTCATCTCATGCCTTTTAATTTAATCGCTAAGAATAACATCCTCGTCTTTTAATTCCTTTGCATCAGAACTGTTTCATCAGTCGATAAACAAATATTAATAATATCCAAATATACTCAATTTAAACATTATCCTACACTCAAAAAGAACTATAGAGAACTATATTCAGAACATGACAAAACATGCATGCATAAAAGCACATGATGTTTTTGAGTATTATATAGCTTTATAGAAATGTGGGGTACGGAAAACTTAAAGAGAGATATCGTTATTTCGATAGCAAAAAGTTGTATAATATACGATGCAATTATGAATTATTGAAATTCAGCTATGGTCAAACTACTCTCTTGTCCAACGACGGTGCCCGGTCCATCGCTGTCCTGACTTCCCCATCGCCAGTCCGGCCCTCTGCGAACACGGGTACCAACTCGGGGTAGTGTCGGGTCATTGGTTTCTCTTTCTTGAGGAGTATCATCCGTGCGTTGCCTTGAACGTCCGATGCGTCGCATATAGTCGTCTCTAACGTCTTGTAAATCGTCCTGACGTTCAAAACATGTCAAAATACGACATCAGTACATATTTTCTCCTATTAGCAATACATTCCTAATACTTCGCATGAGAAACTTACGACGTTATTTCCAAGAAGTGAAACAATACAATAATTAATAAATGAATTGTTAAGTACAAATAGAGTGAAACGTCAGCTGCATTAACAGGATATAAAAACTTTTTTATACTGTGAGGTCCTATATTTGTGTCAAAGTACGACCAAAAGCCAAATGGTAAGATACAAAACAAATGCACAAGACAATGCACACCCGTACCTAATTCACGCACAAACATGAACAAAACTGGGGTCATCGCCTTGGAACGGTCAATTCAAAAGATGGCGAGGGGTTAAACCCGTCTTGATGAGCTTAAAACATCACACCTGGCACAGAATCAAAGACTTCGATGTACCGTACATTAAGAATGGATATTAAGTACATTAATAATGGATATTAAAAACCTGATTCAAATACAATTACCTCGTCTTCGCTGGGCCCACTTCTGTTGACCGGACGATGAAAGGGCAATCCCACAGACTCCCTTTCTGACTATAATTATCAAACGTTATATATATTTATATTGTTTATAGTAACATGCGTTATGCAAATGCATATTTAAAACTCCGTATAGATCAGTGTAGAACTTGCCTCTGTATCAAGCAAGTGTTTGATCAATTTTTTAAACAACTCAATATGCACACGATAATTATAAGTTGCGAAGTTGTTTTACCCCCTATTCATTCGAAATAGTAGAGTCATCTAATAAAGTAGGTTTTTCTGCAGTTTTATATACTTCATGTATTTTCCTTATACTGTAGCAAGTCGAAGAATAGGGTTTCAAAAAAAGTGTAATTTTTATTTGGTTCAAGTTTTAGATCACACACCATCAAAGAAGACGAAATGCAGTAAACCAATGTTTTAAGACAAGCCACTGAAAGGTTGATACACTGGAAGAACGCACAGCGACTTCAGTTCAAAAGTACATTCATAGTTACGTGGATACTACTTATTTGACAATAATACTAAAACAGTCAAGCAAACGTCACCTTCAAATGGTTGCATGAAAATACACAGAAAAAAACGCTGAGTCGACATCGTGCGGTCCGATATTTTGCTTAAAAGTATTAATTCCAGAATGACCAAGAGACTTTTCTGCAATGAGCTATTGGAACCGATTGAGTGACAATTTTGTCGTACACACATAAATATATTATATGTATACAACTTGTGTTGATTGCAAATAAAATGATTTATAGTTTATCTCGAAGCACTTAATCCATACTTATAGTAAGGTACTTACAGTTAGGTAGTGGCGTCGAGCGATCCTGCGCCCATCGGCGTACGTGTACCTCCTCCGGGGTCCGGTCACAGACGACATGGTTCTTATAAAGTTCTACAAACAGATGGGTATTCAAATTACCTAAGAAATAAACCAATCTCAGGCCGTCGATATAAACACTGTTATTCAAAACATTATATGACTAAGTATTAAATAATAAACTGCTATTTCAGTAATTTATTCAATATATTTTCTGAGGTTCAGTAGTATACAAACGAGGTAATTTTTCGTTTACCGTTCCATTAAAAATAGAACACGCATTTAAACATACATATTCTCAATTTTCACATGTAAATTTACCAAGTACATATATTACGCCGATGTAATCGTAAAAAAGAAATACTAACAAATATTACACTGGTCGTTTATCAAAACGAAATCAATGTGTTTGTATCGATAACATTATAGTAACATATTATTGTATCATTGCAATTGTAACATATTATACGCCGTCGATACGCCACGTTAACGCCTCAGTGGATTTACCTCATTATATTTTCCTACACCAACGAAGAACACGGACTTTGCTTTACCATCAATAATTTGGACTGCAGCTGTCAACTGATCCATACTCTACAATGACACGCATTGTATTGAATTTGACTTGACAAGAATTGTATTGGACTTGACTTGACACGAATTTTATTAAACTTTACTTAAAGTGAGACTGTACGACTGTGTCAAATATTTATGAATTTATATAAAATGTGTTAAACATTATTATACAAATATTTCAATATAAATTAAAATAAAAGTTAAGAAGAACATGTGTCGAAAAATGCGAAATAAGCCAGATATTTAAATCTAAAATTGAAATTGGCTTCCAGCCGAATTCGCCAGCATATATATAATACATGTACAATGTGAATCTAAATTTAGTTTTAGTGCAGATTCGTTCATACGACACAAAGACACAATTTTGTTTCCTAACAAATACGAGTAAAAGTGTCGGCATCGGCTTTAACCAGCGCTAACTTGTCTTTGCTGCATTTTATGAAATTCGTCTTCAATGTATAATTTGTCTTCCATATTTTGTGTTATTCTAACATATTTTTATCAATATATTATAATTTAACACGTATAAAAATTTGACAAAATCGTACAGTCTCTCTTTAAAACGTGGTTTCAGTACGTGTAATCGAGCAATGTGTATATCTTCACCGGAAGGTGTTCCCATGTTTTATATTCATAAATGATAATAAACTGTACCAAGTCAGATATTTTATGAAAAGTTATTTACTTGGACGTGTTTGTGATTAATTATGTAAAACAACTGACAAATATGCAATCACGAATAGCACGAAATACGTTGAAATACAATTGCGAATACAAATTATTTAACATTATAGTTCATACCTGCTCCATTTGACTTTCGTCTGCAATATCTGGTCCCGCATTTAACATCAACTCTGTCGGGTATCCGTCGGTGAGAACAATTATTTTTGGAACCGCTCTTATGCCGTTGATACAAGGGCCGACTTCATTTGAAAAAAAGACAATATAAGGCATAATGTATAGTTTCTTATCTGTATGTTGTTAGAACATCTGCTGCAGTGTTACACTATTTTATAATCTATGATGAATATGTTATTATGTAAGGCATACTACATCTGTTGGTCTACTCAATATGCAAGATATTTCTAACATGTTTTCAGACTCACTTTCATTCTCCGAAGACTTCGCTCCAGCTAAAGCCATCATAAGGCCTCCATATAGCGGGGTTGGTCCACCCAACGAAATCCCGTCTGTAAATGTATTGAGTCAAAAACTGAGCACATACGAGCTTAAATAGCTATACATTATAACATATTTAATGAGTAAATGATAAGAGAAACATCACACTTGCTGGCTCTTAGTTGCTCACCAATTTGCCGTCCAACTTCTTCATAGTTTTTCGTCAACAACACCCTCAATTCGGTTTTGTGACCAAATGTCGCCACGGCAACATATTCGTCTCGAATATGTGGTGCACTTGCTTTGCTCTCCGTTAATCCTGAACAGTACGTACAAAAACAAATGAACACAAGTTAAAAGACTGCAAGGGTTTTGTTTGTTTTCAGCGTTTGCTCATATTGTAATAGTAAAGTTTAAAACACAACATCGTATTGTATATTTAGTTAAATTGGTCATTCGTCTTCAACAACGGTTCAGTTTTTAACAGAAACATATCGGCTATTAAGGTATATGAACATTTATCACATGTGTATATTAACATCTGTTTTTCATTGACATTGAAATGTGTTGGACATTTGAAAGCATGCATTCATTGTTATGGCAATTATTTCTCAAGTTATTATTATTTTGTAGATACTGTGATTTATAAAGTTCATGATATAAATGTACTTTGCTTCTTTTACAATTCAATGTGTAACATACCTGCAAGAAAGTCCTTGGTAAATTTCTTGACCTGATTCCAGGCGTCTCCAGCCATACTTTCCGATGTGTCCAGACACAATACTGATATGACACAATCTTCATGAACCGTGGCCCCTCTTTCTTTCGCTAAATAGCAAATATACGCATTTAAATAAAGTATATTTGTTTGCTTTCGGGGTAATACCGTGAAAGATGTTTCTTGGTACAGAATCTTTACAAATGCACCGTTTCTATTTCATTTGGTTTTGAATCTTTAATCATATTTACACACGACATTAACGGGTATAAATATTTTTATTTTAACTTCTTTAGCATTTGCAGTCATGGACATCGATTTTAAATAAATTTATATTGGATAATCGAATTTAATCATTATTGATGAAGTCATTTACCTAGTTTTAAGAATGAAATTGGAGTTTGTTTGTTGTAATATGGTTAGATGACATCGTCGATACTTGCGCTTTTAAGTGCACGTTGCAGAAAAATGGATATAGTATAGAAAAATAAAGTTTATAAGAACTAAGTTAAAAATACACTCTAAGATTACTATGAGATCGTGTTATAATCGAAACAATATATTTTTAATCATACTGTTTTGTCGAATAACCCACAGTGAGTCATCTAGAGGGGTGTTATCAACTCACTCGTACATTTCACTCGCGATCTTATTCATACGCATCTATATTCATGACCGCGGGTTATTCGGCAACAAACTACCATAGAAAAATATTTTTTGTAAATCCAAAACACTAAGGTCAATAAATTGCTTATATAATGCAAGTTAATTTTTTATCACTTCTGAACAGTATCGACAACTTAACATCGCGTAAAATACATAATACATATGACACCTTCATTATTCACCTATAATCTGTTTGTGTATAAGAATTACGAAAGAACCGAGACATTTACTGGAAATGTAAAGAATGTTTCACTGTACCTCTATTAAGAGCCTTCACTGACAGCGACTGCCATGCGCTCTCGTCGCCAGGTAGGTACGCTTTCTCTGTTTGCCTTATAACATGTGCCTCTACAACACAAAAATGTTTTAGGAAAACGGGGCTTAATGAATGTGCTTAAAGTGTCGTCCCAGTTTAGCCTTTGCAGTTTGCACAGGCTAATCATAAACGACACTTTCCACCTAGACCGAATTTTCGTTTACAATAGACCTGCTTTATACCAAAAATACCATAAGAGCGGAAAGGGTCGTCCCTGATTAGCCGACAATTTTCGCACATGCAATAAGCCCCATTTTCTAGAGAGTTTCAAAGTTTTCTAATCCATGATATGTTCAGTACACTACATAAAATAATACAATTTTTAAAACATACATGACCATATAGATAGATATATACCTTATAGATTTGTAATAGACATTTTAAGAGTGTAATATTACAATTAAAACTATTGCCTTCTTTACAAATACATGTTTCATCGACTAACTACAATACATCATAAAAACAGATTGCCCCTGTTAACCTTTCGTTAAACACCTGCACTAAAATATTGAAGGTGATAAAACACTGATGTAAGTCTGCGCACTAATGCGCATACTTAAAAATGATGTAAAAGAGCGACTACCACCTAGGGTCAGATCCTGAATGGACTGGTTAACAGTGGCCTTCTGTATTTTGATAAAACAGATAATCCAGATGATAAAATAATAGGCAACATCAATATAATGAACAACTAATATTATTAAAACCTAAAACGAACTATCATTGAGCGTTACAGAGAATTTATCATCTCTAAACCTATATAATAGATTCTATTCCGCAACAGGTTTAGTCGTCATCAAATGAGATATGTGCTGCGCATGCGCAATCAGTGTGCTGACGCAATATGGCGGACGCGGTTCATTTTGTAAGAATATTTTTCAGTTATTTTACGCAGTTTAAGTGTGTGACACTTTATTTTATTAGCGTATAGTGTTTCATTAACCGTTTGTTTACGCTCGGATTTATAGTGCGGGTGAGTTTGGGCTATTTTAATAGTAGTTTTTAAGCCATTTGTGTGCACGCACGTGGTGCGTACTTGAAAAGAAAAAATGGCAGACATTAACTCGACGCAGTCGAGTTCGAAGGAAAAATCGGACAAAACAACGAAAGAACCTTAAAAACCTCCAAACAAACAACCTCTTTCGAAGAAAGAGACTCAGACTCAGAGTGATAAGCAAGATAAGCAAATTATTGACTTGCTCATGGAAATGAAGGGCAAAATGGACAAATCTGAGGAAATGTTAAACAATGTTTATAAAAGGGTCGAGGACCTGGAAAACACCGAGCAATATAAAGAATATGGTGCTTACGGTGAGGATTGCATTGATTGTGATGGATACTTTGATTGTGGTCAGGTAAACCCGACGCAGTCGGGCAGTAAAAGACCCCTTGAGGGGAGTAGGGATGATATAAATAACCATGCTAGAACAGAAAGTGACAGTCGTTTTCCTTCCCTTGCAAAAAGGTTTAAGGGTCAGGAGATTGCATCATCCGACATTGATTCAACTTTGGCCGACAATGTTACCGATCTTTTTCGTAAAGGCATGGATGATGATCAGTACAATCATCTGTTTAAAGATGACACGTTGGCGCGGCCAGCTAATTGTGACGGACTTGCGGTAGTCAAATGTAATCAACTAGTTTGGGACGTGTTGTCTCCAAATGCCAGAACAAATGATAAAAAATTGCAAAACATTGAGATGTCGGTTGTGAAATCGGCTACTGTTCTTGCCAAAATGGTAACTTAAGTTGCTGCTTTAGAAAAACAAATGAAAGATAAAGGTTCGGACGATATTTCTTTCATAATTGATGAAGCCAATGATGCCTTGGCTCTTCTTGGTCAGGCAAACCGGCCGATAAATCTGACACGTAAGGATGTGTTAAAGCCAGAATTGAAAAATGAGTATTTGTGCACGCATCAGATGCCGTACACGATGGCTCCATTCATTATCGAGGGCCTAGCAGTTTCAGAGGAGGCCGTGGGGGGCTTCCGAGGTCGATTCAGGATGAGACCTATACGTTTTGGCAGAGGACGAGGTTCATTCGCTCTGATAAGTAATGATGCAAAAAACGGCCCGAGAAAGGGTGGTTTGAGAAATCTCAACCAGCATTAGATGATTCTAAGGTATGTACCGTTACTGCTGGTTGTTTAAAAAAAAAATGTTGGTGAATGGCGAACATTAACATCTGATCCATGTATGTTGGATATGGTTGAACATTTGCATTTAGAATTTATAGACAATTCACCTCCTACACAAAGGTCTGTTGGACCTCATGTTTTCAATAAAAAAAAGAAATAGATTTAATCAATAAAGAAATTCAAAAATTACTGTTGCAAAATGTTATTGAGGAGGTGGATTTTGATGAAGATCAATTTATATCTCCAATATATTTGAGAGAGAAGAAAAATTGTGAATTTCGACTCATTCTAAATTTAAAAAAAAAACTAAATGAGCATAATTATACCATATAGGCATTTAAAAATGGATACTTTTGAAATTGCACTTACAATGATTACAAAAAAACGCATATATGTGTAGTGTTGATCTTCGCCATGCANTAAAGTTGGCGCAAACAAACCAACCAACCAACAGACCAACCAACAGACCGACAGACAGGGCAAAAACAATATGTCCCCCAGTATATACTGGGGAACATAAAAATGAGTATGCGCATTTGTGCACGCATCAGATGCCGTACACGACACAATTGTTTGGAGACGATGTCTCCAAAGCAGCGAAAGAAATAGAAGAGTGTGCAAAAAGTGGAAGTAAGATGCTTCATTATGGCTCCATTCATTATCGAGGGCCTAGCAGTTTAAGGGGAGGCCGTGGGGGGCTTCCGAGGTCGATTCAGGATGAGACCTAGAGGTTTTGGCAGAGGACGAGGTTCATTCGCTCTGATAAGCAATGATGCAAAAAACGGCCCGAGAAAGGGTGGTTTGAGAAATCTCAACCATCATTAGATGATTCTAAGGTATGTACCGTTACGGCTGGTTGTTTAAAAAAAATTGTTGGTGAATGGCGAACATTAACATCTGATCCATGTATGTTTGATATGGTTGAACATTTGCATTTTGAATTTATAGACAATTCACCTCCTACACAAAGGTCTGTTGGACCTCATGTTTTCAATAAAAAAAAGAAAAAGATTTAATCAATAAAGAAATTCAAAAATTACTGTTGCAAAATGGTATGTAGGAGGTGGATTTTGATGAAGATCAATTTATATCTCCAATATATTTGAGAGAGAAGACAAATTGTGAATGTCGACTCATTCTAAATTTGAAAAAAACTAAATGAGCATATACATACTTTTGAAATTGCACTTACAATGATTACACAAAAAACGCATATATGTGTAGTGTTGATCTTCGCCATGCATATTACTCGGTGCCAGTAGCTGAAGAGCATAGAAAAAAATACGTTTTCAGTGGAATGATCAGATTTATGCTTTCACGTGTTGTCCTAATGGTTTATAGATTATATACAAAGATGCTCAATATACTATCAACATCATCTTTAAACCTATATAATATATAAACCACAAAGATGCTCAATATACTATCAACTTAACACTAGAATTTCTTGCTATACACAAGTACAATAT